>RPFO01000104.1:2830795-2865795 GCA_009746045.1 Mesostigma viride | reverse complement strand
GATGATCGCGCTGCTAGCGTGGCAGTAGGTACCGCTACAGGAGTTGGTCGTCTTCTTCTCCCCTCGTCTGTTTTCACCAATCAACCCCCTGCCCCCTGCCGTGTGCTGCTTTTGTGGCTGTAGGAGCTATATTGTCTTCTCCCCTCGTCTGTTTTCACCAAGTGACTGCAGGTTTGTGCAAGGCCATACACGTATGTATGTTATCGTGTTCGACCGCAGCGCTGCACACGTGAGGAGGACCACATGTGTTGGATCTGAAAAGACTGCGGCTTGTGAGATGTTCTTCTGCTTCTATAGCAGCAGTATCGATCGTGAGAACACATCTACTAGTATGTACTACTCCTAGTATGTATATAACACTACTAGTATGTTAGCATCCTGGTGGTTCGGCGGCAGCGCTGCTTAAATGGGAAGCTTGCATTCTGGTTTTTAAAAGTATTCAAGCGTTTAACGTTTTGCCGTCTGTTTAGTAGTAACATGAGCACCCTTTGGGGCCTTGGGGTCTTGGGTGTAGGATTTAGGCTGGCAGCTTATGCTACCCCGTTCTGAAGATGCCAGCTCACGACACGGCGTGTGGTTTGGGTTTGAGATTTGGGTTTGAGGGTTGGGTTTTGGGTCACGGTTGAGGTTACGGATTTGGGTTACGATTTACTAACTGGGGTAGTTAATCAGGTCCCCATGCGCTCCAAACAATATACAGGAATGCAGCGCCCCAATACATAGGATTGCAACATGAGGGCAACACGCTCGTACCCCCCCCCCCCCCCCTTTTTTCTCGCCTTTGTGCATGCGCAAGCGCACGAGCACAGTTTATCATTTAGGGTTAGTGTTTCAGGTTTAGGATGGCAAGTCTCACCTGTCTGCCCCCCCTGCTTGCTACCCCATCCACAGGCGCAAGCACACAAAGACTGTTAAGTATTGAGGGCTAGGCTTGCTGTGACAGCTCTATCTCTAACCCATCCCCTTACTCTAGCCCATCTGACCCCCATCTACCATATAAGTCTAACCCATCTGCTCCCTGCTCTTTTATACCCATCCACAGACGCGAGCACACACGCCCTGGTCAGGGTTAACACGCCCTGGTCAGGGTTAACACGCCCTGGTCAGGGTTAGGCTTTAGGGTTTAGTGATTTCAGGGTTTTGCATGATGGATGATAGCTCAAAACCATTCGTAAGCCTCCCGCTCGTCACCATTTTGCGCAGGCGCAAGCACACGAACGCGTCGGTGTGGGTGAAAGACTGTTTGGGGTCAGGATTTCGTGTGGCATCTGACCCGCCTGTCCCCTTGGCTTGTGTCTGCCCCTTCCTCGCTCTGTTGCAGGCGCAAGCACACGAGCACGTCCGTGTGGAAGACCGCGCTTCCACCCGACATGCGGGTCCGCAGCGTGGCGTTCCGCCGCGTACGGCAGGGCCCCGGCCAGCCCGTGCTGCGGCGCCAGGAGCACTACGCGCCGGACTTTTGCATGACGTACGAGACGCGGGCCAACTCGGACAAGCCGCATCCGGACGTGCATGTGCAGATCCCGGTGAGTGAGCGCGTTGTGGGTTTGGTGAGGGATTGTTTGTCTATATACTGGTATAAAGGTTCTGACGACAATATACTGGTATAACGGTAAGCCAGAATATACCCCGGGCATGCATAGAGCAATGATGATGCAGTTAACCGGACAGTTTTTTTATCGCGATGAAATGGGAGGGACGGCGATGGGTGCGGTAAGCGGGGAACTATTAAGTAGCGTTTGCGTCAGCAAGCATGATCGGTAATTAACGGAGAGCGGTACATGTGTGTGCAGATCCCGGTGAGCAGGCGTAGGGACAAGGGCTGGTGAGGGCGGGAGTGTCTGGTGTATGCAGGCTCCAGTGCATGAGAACTTGACTGGAGCAGTGAGATGCACCATTCGTGGTACAAGCGGAAGCATAAATAATACGGGGATTAGGAAGGAAGCGATGGTGGGAAGTTGTGTGGTTTGGGTGGGAGGTATTCTGCAAAAGGCATTCTTACTGTGGAGCAAGAAAACATCATTATGGTTTTGAAGCTGCTAGAGCCACTCAGTGTCAATACACAACACAGACACATCAACCGGGGGGGGGCGGGAGTATCAAACATATGCCTTTTGTGTGCATGTCAGTGAGTGGATGCTCCCTTTATGTGTCCCTTCATGTCCCCCGCCCCCGTACCCCCCCGCCCCCAGCCCCTGGTGGGGGATTAGAAACGGGAGCAAAGCCGTGAGTAAACTGTGCCTACGCTAGGGGCCTACGCTTTGCCTGTCAGAGGTTGTCAGGTTGTGTTCAAAAGACTTTTTTATTTCCCAGCAATTGAGCGACACTCGTGGGCTGCGACATCAGGTGGCCATTTGTTTACTTCATGCACCGACTCCCTTGCCTTTGTTGCGAGGCTACGTCATTCAATCCAGTTTGCTCTCTGGGTGGCCCGGTGCGGTTTGCTCTTGTAGTTATATGCTGCCGCCGCTCACAGGTATCTTTTGATGGAAATGCTTGTTCAACATGTTGTGGGGATTTGTTGATCCATCCATCCATCCATCCATCCATCCATCCATCCATCCATCCATCCATCCATCCATCCATCCATCCATCCATCCATCCATCCATCCATCCATCCATCCATCCATCCATCCATCCATCCATCCATCCATCCATCCATCCATCCATCCATCCATCCATCCATCCATCCATTCATTCATTCATTCTTTCTTTCTTTCATTGATTCATTAATTCATGCGTGCATGCGCATGTTGTGCGGTTGTTGCGCAGGATAAGGCCAAGAACGGCCCGTGCTTCTTTATGCGCAAAGTGGACAAAACTTTTCAGGTACCTTCCTGGCTCTGGGAGCGATTGAAGACATCGCCTGAGACAGACCCAAAGTGCAAGAGAGGGGTGGTGCCACCGCCTCCCGCTCCGGCACCCAAGCGGCTTACCAACTCCAAGTACTAGCCACGTTAGTTTTTTGGGGGGGGGGGCAAAGTGGCCCCAAACCCTTCTCGGGTTTCACACCCGCGAAGCGTTGTCTTGTCTGCAGTACTGGGGGGTCACATAACAGAGTGGCCAGCGTGCACAATGAGCCAATGTTGCGGCTGACAGTGCATTATAAAGGGCTTCTGGGCAACGTTTGGCTGGTTGCCCTCGAAGAGTCACAAAAGGACGGTGCTGCTAGAAGTCAATCTGACCTGTACACTGGTAACTAACTATGGCCAACCAAAATTGCATTTTAGTTGCAATGTCAGGCCTGCGCTGGCTGTCTAATTGATGTGAATTTTAATTGAATCTCCTGACTGCATCATGAAGCATAAAGCCTGATTATTGAGTAATTTCGAAAAACCCCAATGGCCGAATTAATTCCGGGGTGAAGGTGGGAATAATCAAGACCAATCCGATTCGGATACCTAGCCATCTCTAGGTGTATATAGTACGATAAGTGCAAGCATCCCTTCCCAAAAAAGTCGCATATATGAACGCGCAGTTATACATTATTATTATTGTTATTGTTATTGTTATTGTTATTGTTATTGTTATTGTTATTGTTATTGTTATTGTTATTGTTATTGTTATTGTTATTGTTATTGTTATTGTTATTGTTATTGTTATTGTTATTATTATTATTATACTATAACCACACCCATGCGTGCGGGGTAAGGCAGGAGCGCCCCCGCTCCTCCTCACCTTTAAGAACCCGGCGGACAAGATTTCTTTTCTCAGACGCCGCAAGCGGCTCGAGAACACTCACTTCACCCTTGACGACGACTTGACCCTAGCTGGCGCAGCAACAACGGCGACGGGAGCTATGGCCGACCTACCTCCAGCTCCGGCAGACCAAGGCGGGGCAGCCGGTGTACTGGAAGGGGGCGGCCATCTACGTCGGCCACAAGCCCTGGCATGCGACCCCCGTGGCCCCAACGACTCCAGACGCCCCAGCTTAGGGGAATACAGCAGTAGTAGTGTAGAATAGATAGACCGTGGCCATGTACATGTAAGCCTCCTACAGGCTCTATACCAGCTGATTCACGAGTCTCATTTAGCCATGTGCATGTGTGCCTATGATGTGCCACACTCCGGCCAGATGATGCCTAGCTTTATCTAGTTATGCTGTGCCCATGCAGAGAGCTGCTCTCTGCTGAGATGCCACGCTCTAGCTCTTGTATAGCTATGCATGCTGATCTTCCCCACCTATGACGGGCTCCCCTTAGCTGGGTGTTGCCCGAGACTCTGGGGGGTGCAGGTGCCCTGGTGCACCTAGAGCAAGTGTCGTTTACATTCCCACCCTTGCAGGAAGTCAGCTTAGAATGTATTATAGGCCATGTGCCCCTTCTCAAGGGCTATTAATTAATTAATTAATTAATTATCAACATCACTCCGTTGGGAGTAAATGTAGCACATATCCCTGAGAAGGGGCATATGGCTTTTAATACATTCTAGGCTACTTCATGCAAGGGTGGGAATGTAAGCTACCCCTGCTCTAGGTGCACCAGGGCACCTGCACCACCATGCTGTCTCAGGTTCAACCTGCCTAAGGGGGGGATCCTGGCACGGGGGAGGAAGATCATCATGGCTATACAAATTTAAACATTAACTAGAGCGTGGCATCTCAGCAGAGAACAGCTCTCTGCATGGGCACAGCATAACTAAATAAAACTAGGCATCATCTGGAGTGTGGCACATCATAGGCACACATGTACATGGTTAAATGAGACTCGTGGCTCAGCTGGTATAGTGCCTGTAGGAGGCGTACATGTACATGGCCACGGTCTATCTATTCTACACTACTACTGCTGTTGTAACGTGCCAGCCCAGACACCTAGCCTGAGCTACGTCGCGAAAGATCAACTACGCCGGTAATAGGAAGAATCAAGGTGGCCTAATGCAGATTGCGCTTCACGACTGGGGTCGTGAGATATCTGGCACCGCGACTTGATGCCAAGCTATTTAATACACACTTATAATGGCTAGCAAGACCAATTACAAATGGATAAGTGCCCCAGGTTCAATGTGTAGGCTTCATCGCACTTTACATTCATCGAACCAAGAGGACGAGACTCTCGTCCTCGGACCAATTTCACCTAGGTCTGCCACCAAGCTGGCAAGTGGCGCCGACATGGCGCCGACCTTCCAGAGAATTTAGAAGCATGCAGTCCACACAAGATCCTCGGGTCGACATCGACCCTCGCCAGGCTACAGAATCCACGCATGAGTACAATATCTCAACCAGCTATAAAGTACGCAGCGCGGCGCGACTGCACCGGCCCCTAGAAGATCGCATACATCAACCTAGGCCCAAAATAACTGGTCCGAATCACACAAACTATCATAAAGTTCCATACAAAAGTCCTGACCAAGGGACAATTCCCAAAATTGTCCCGAAATGAGTCCCAAAGTCCTACGGACTATGACAACAAGCCAAAATACATAATTTATTCCATTGTTGCGCCCGTTCCAAAGGGTCGGGTTCGCAACACTCCTCCCCCTCCCCAGGGGACGGTAGTCTCTACCGTCATAGAGGTGAAGAAGCACAGGAAAAGAAAACACACGCAACAATTAATTCTGAGTAGCCAATCGGTCGCTGATCATCGCGGCCGTAGGTTGACCATAGGGGTACTATGTCCCAACCCTTGTTCTCCAACGGGCCAGTAAAACCAATTCCCCCAAAACTCGCCACACAAGGACAAGTCTTGACGTAGTCAACGTCGATCTCTCCCTACTATAGGCCGAAGGGAGGAAACCAGATCCTATCACGTGAGGGCTTTCGGGTTTTGACCACAGAAACTTCTCCGCGGGGGTTAACAGTCGCCTGAATGAACAGCTCGTTTGACTTTTTCGCCATGGCGGGGCTTCCATGACTAGAGACTGCTCCAGACGGCGGGGATATTCCCAGTACTGACGGTACAGGGCATCCATTGGCATTATAGGTGTGGGGCGCTCCACCTTGCCTACTGGCTGTCTTCCCACCACGAAGTCATTCCTATAGTGTCCACCTTCCGACTCCCACGTTTGTCCTATCTACCGGGACCTTACACCAAGAACCAGGTCCAGGTTGGCCTAAGGCCGGCTACCTACCCCAGGTCAAGCCTAACATAATACCGTGCCCTCATCACATGAGGCACCACTGGAAACTGGAACAAATCACAGGGCAATGTGACTGGAAACTCTGGATCTCTGGACTGGAACAGCAGGAACAGCAACCCCCATAATCCATCCTGGAATCTCCCCCACTTCCCACAAATCCATCAATTTTCCTCTCACCGCTGCCCTCCCTGGCGACCGCGCTAGTGCAAGGCCGCGGCAGCATATAAAATTCCGCCAGCGGCCCGAATCAGAGGCGCACACCACTCAACGCCAAGACAACCCAATTTATGGGGTCGACCGATAACAATACTACCGGATGCGCGACTGCAGGCGACGATGCTTATCACAACTGGGATAATAATACGCGCGTGGCAGACATGTTGCGCGCGACCATGCACAGTGGCGGGCACGCAACAGTTGGGGTGCGCAACAGTGATCCGCGGGGCGCGCACGCGCCAGCATGTGACAGCGTTGTAAACGCCACCGCCGAGCAAAGGCCAAAATATGGATCACGGCAGTCGTCATCAGCGACTACGGGAGGTGCTCGCGTGCAGAACTGTCCAATGCGGTCGATGCACTGAGGGAGGACCACCAAGCTGAATCACGTCTTGCCTGCACGCGTGTGCGGAGATGCGCGTGCAAGCGCTGAACTCGTCATCCCGTCTGCAAGACACCTGATGTCGAGTCAACCACAGCGGAAGGCGCCCAGGGGCTGAATTACACAGACAACGCTGCCAACTGCCGGGATCGCGTCCGAAGATGTCGTCCGGGAAACGTATTAGCGAGAGGCACCAATGGCCCGCAGCCAGTTTGGTAGAATGACACATGCACCATTACTAACTGCGACCATCACGTCTCCCGGGGGAAGTGACCGTGTAAATGTCGGCCTCCTCCGCCTCCTCCTGCTGGTCACGTGTGTGGTATAGGTACTCCGCCACGACCACAGGAGGGCCGAGAGGTTCCAGCGCACTGAGGGATCAAACCTGAGTGTGGGATCCCTCCCCTTCCCCAGCGCTGGTCGTCGTCATCCGGGGGGCCTTGCTGGAACTTGTGGGCCCACGCAGGAACACGTGTGCGCGTCTTGAGTCGCGGGCAGTCCTTCTTGAGGTGTCCGATCTCGTTGCACCTGAAGCAGCGGGCCTTGGACACGTCGATGGTGTGTAGCTGCGTGGCTGGCACCTCATCGTCCTCGGATTCCTCCTCCCGGACGGGTTCAACTTCCCGTGGGCTGGCTGAGCCCTGGTGCGTGATGATGTCGGCCACTTGGAGAAGGTACTGCTGGACGGCGTGGATGTCAAGATTCGCCCAGGGCACCTCCGCGTAGTGCTTCTTAACCTCGTCCAGGAGGTCAGGGTGAATAGCCTCCAGAAACCGAATCTTGTACTCGGTCCACGTCAGGTCGCCGGTCAGCCGCGCCGCAAAGGAGTCAAAGGTGGTGAGGAACTCCGCCAAGTCAGTGTTGCCTTGACGTAGGCGGCCGAACTCAAACCGCTCTGTCAGTCGATAGCCGGGAGGGATGAGCTTGCGCCGGATGCGCTCCAGCAGTTCCTCAACCGTCTGCGGGTATGACTGAGCCGCCACACTCTCGACGAGTAAGCATCCCGACTACTGATGGGTCCATACACTTCACCACCACGTACGGGATCAGCACCTTGGTAGCCAGCTGCCACTCGTTGTGTTCACACCATACTGTGTACAGCTGCTGCCACATACGAGCCCACTCGTCGATCTCGCGGGGACTCATGCCCGCGTGGAGCTTGGGCACCGCCTTGAAATCTGGCAGGGGCGGGGCCTTGACCGGCTCTCCCAGGGGCCCGCCCGTCTCGCAGTACGCGGGACTGGAAAAGGTGGGGGGCTGTTGGCGCCTCGCCCACGCTTCATAATGGGACCCATGGGAGGGGGCATACTGGGCAGACTCGCGCCGAGATACGAGAGCGTCCGCCGCGCGCCAAGCTGCATAGTCGCCAGTCCCACGTCGGGGTGCGTAGGCGTCAGATTGCCGCCGAAAGGCGAAGCGGTCCGACTCACGCCGCACGCGGACCGACGTGGGCTGCTCGTAGCCAGGGTCGTCCAAGGGCAGCCGACTGAAGTTGACATTCGTAGGCGCGCTCCTGGCGGGTGTGTATGGTGGTACGGTGGGGAATGGGTTAGGAGGAGCTTGTCCATCGTCCCATGGGTCGCCGTGGACGTAGGCCGACGATCCTGGCACTCTATGCGGGGGCCTGGACTCTCGCTCGTAAGACCCGAAGGATACCCGACGAGGGACCCGCCCGGGCTCCGGTCCCGACCCCCCCCGTCCACGCCCGGCCCATGCATGGATCAGACGCGCGCTCCCGCGCGCGTACGTCGCCGGGTAGTACTGATCCACAAGAGCAGCAGGCGGGGGTACGAACGGAGAGCTGGCCGTTGAGCTACCTGCGTCCTCTACATCCTCCTCCTGTCACGGACGCGAGCTATGTCATCCGGGCGGCGCCCACTATGCACAAGACCGGTGACGTGCGCAAGGAATTTGTTTTCTACGCATTTTCGACAAAGGCTAGTGACCGGGGGGGGACACTAGCACTTGCAGCATAAGAGCGGACGAAAGTGTACGTGCATGCGCGCCGGGCCAGGCACAGCTGGGCGCGCAGCACTGACTTGAGCGGACGGCAGCACAAGTGCGCAGCGTCGAGAGGATCATACGCGTGTTAGTGGACAGCTGGAGCTGAAGCTGGACTGCTGGACTTCAACAGCGCCGAGGCTATTGACAGGCCAGGTGTCTTTGTGGTGTAGAATAGCGGGTCAACGTTATGAGGACTGGACAGAAAATGGAAAAGGACAATTTGCGGTGCGGAGCCAGATCGCTGGAATGAATGCGAAATCGCTGGCAGCCCTACAAAGGGATTTCTTCTAGAAAGGAACGATTAGACGCAATGTTTGCTGGGCCACTCACACGCAAGGTGTGAGCGTGCAGATTGTCTGAAGGATATTATGCTTCGACCTTGCTGGACGTGACTCAATGTCGGACATTCCCAGGGACAGAAATGCCGGAGCCTCTAGGAGATGAGATCGGCAACAGGGTAGCAATTTAGATTTGTCGGGATGCCTTCCTGCTTTTGTTGGCATGTGTGGTAGAAAGCCAGGACGGCAACTGGAATGCGGTTTCTATTTGCATGGTTCAGGCAGCAAGATAGTTTTGGCATTCCTGGCTGGACTGACAAGTGTGGCGTGTGTCATGCGTGTGGCATGCATGACGAATGGTTTGGTTCATAGTCGAAGAGGACTCTCACGCAGCGTGTAGTCTCTTCGAGTCTCTCGTTAGTGGCCTTCGTGTTTCTCCCTTTCCTTGGGAGCAAGGCCGGTAGCATGTCATGGAGCGCTGCCTAACTGCGGGCTCGTGAGCATGGAGTGCATCGATATTGAGACTATCAACGTGTTGTAATTGTATTAACTTTCTCAATAAATTCCGCATGTGCGGCTTCATCATCAGACTGTGCAAAGTGTGTGTTGTGAAAGCATTGTTCTATAGCAGGGGAGGCAAAAGCACCCTCTTGCACCATCATATTGTCGCAATTAGAGTAGTTGGAGCGTCTAGCTAACGCCCCAGCAAGGATATTCAAACGCGGCACGCGACGGTACACAAGGGGATCAAGAAGGTGGTCATCAGGCACGAGGGACAGTTCCTTGTCCTCGGCTGAGAGCCCTCTTTTCATTACTCGAAGAGACTAGCTCCATCTGCAAAGGAACATTTTCATTTCAGCAAAGAGAGACGGTGTGCAGTTTTCTGGGGAAGACTAGCACACATAGTGGCCTGATCAACCATTAAGTCTTTCAGATTAGACCGTTGCTACTTGGTAGTGGTTGTGGCAGTTTATGTCATATCACACTAGGTCGGTCACAGCGTTTTTGGCAAGCCACGCAGGCTGTGCCAACACGGGCGTCGACACCGACGGGCAGGAGCTCTCCAGGGTCGATACCACCATCAACATGTCAGGAACTGACCCCACAGCATCAGGCAGTGGTGGGTCAGCGCCGGCAGCTACGGGCGGTCAAGCAACTGACCCGCCCAGCGGTCGTCTCGGCACTAGTGCGGACACCGCTTTGTTAGGTAATGGAGCGCCTTCCCTTTCTTCGGCAGGGGACGGTGGTGCTCTTACCCAAGTGCTGCGCCTGCTGCAAGAGCAAGCGGCAGAGCTGGCGGCACTCCGAGCTCAGCAAGCGACGCAGTTATCGCAACAGGCGACGCTTGTTGAAGAAACTGTGCGACTTGCTTTGGAGCGCGCGGAATCTACGGCTGAAGCGAGGCGTGCTACGGAGCGCGCTGAGCAACGGCGGCAGGCGGAGGCAACCACGGAAGCTGCACGCGCCTGCCAAGCTGCGGCCCAACGCGACGCCGAGGCCAGGCAGGCTGCCGACGAGGAGGCCGCTGCCGAGGAAGCGCGGCGACATGAGGCGCTGCGTGACCAACGCGGACACTTCGACGAAGAGCGCAGTGGGACAGGTCCACTACGCAACGTTGAGCCCAGTCAGCCACGCGTCGGACCAAGCGGTCAACGGCGGGGCGACGGGGAAATGGCGCAGGATGACGAGCTGCAGCCGAACGTCGGTCGGGTAGGCACCCGGTCGACTGCCGACGCATCTTATACGCTGGGGGGGAACCTACGGGCACCCAACCAAGGCACGTTATCGTGGCGCGGCGGGTATGGTGCAGCCCCCAGGGGGGGAGCATCAGGTGGCTTGTTTAGCACAGGTCGGCCACCCATGACGGCGGCAGCAACGCCGTTGGGTGGCACCGCAGGGCGGCCCAGGCTTGGCGGCACTCGGTCAGACTTCGGCTGGGGCCAAGTCGATCGGGAGGTAGCCAGCATACCATGGGGTGAGGGCGACGACGTCCAGCGACCCCACCGCATGCCGTACGGCGTGCATGGCGAATCCACTCGTGTGCCATCGCTGCCCAAGGTGGAGCTTCGCGAGAAGTTCACCTCAGCAGGCACGGGTGCGACTTTAGAGGAAGCCTATGAGCTCTTCCGAGCTCATTGTAACACTTATCGTTATGCCTCGGGGTATCCTCTTCGCCATGAGATGGTGATGGATTTTATTCACCTTTTTTTCCATGACCTGACCAAGAAGAAGGTCCAGGTTTTGGTCCAGCATTACCGAGCGCTCGTGGACCGATGTCATCGCACGGACATATGGTTTGCGCTCACGGACATGGGCACACCGGATCTCGACTCGATCATCTTCGATGTCGACCCGGCAGAGCAGCTGTGGCAGCAACTGCGGCTGGAGTACCCAGTTGAGCACGTCAAGGCCATCGCGGAATGGAATGGAGCGTTCACCGTCGCCGAGGGTGAGGATCCGGCTTTCTCCCTTGACCGGCTTCTCGCGTTTGCGGGCAAAGTGCCTGATTATACGCAGACCAAGGCTTGCCGGTTATGGCGGAGTGCAGTGCCCCTGCTGGCCATCGATCTTCCGGAGCCGCCCGGTGGGGAGTGGACTTTGGTGACTCTCTGTGCAGCATTCAAGCGGCTGCTCAGGAAGCGTGCGGAAGGCGAGAAGGGTATCTCGTCTGAGCTGGCTGAGATGCGCAAGAAGATGGCTGAGATGGAGAAGGCCATCGCGGTCAAGGGTGGCCAGCGGCTGCCTGGTGCGGGGCGCGGTGAATATGTCGGCACTCAGGGTGGTGGCAACGCCGGTCACGGGGGCAGCGGCGGTGGCGGTCAGGGTGGCAGCGGCGGTGGCGGTCAGGGTGGCAGTGGCGGTGTCAGTCGTGGTGGCGGCGGCAGTGGCTACGGTGGTCGGGGTCGCGGTGGTGGTCGAGGCGGAGGCGGTCGTCCGCCGTCATCGGATGGGACTCAGGAGGCGCAGGGCGTGCAAGGCGCGCTGGGCGCACCCACCCCGTCACGCGGTAAATGTTACCTTTGCGACAAGGATGGGCACCTTAGTCGCGAGTGTCCAAGCCGCTGCACGAAGCCGCATGGGGCAGACACGAAGTGGCACCTGATGAACAAGTGTCCAGCCGCGGGCATCAAGACGGTCCACTTCGCCGAGATGGCGGGCAAGACCGACTCGATGGAAGCCCAGGTGGCTGCCATCAAGCATGGTGAGGAGGCGACGGCGCCCCCCAACCAATTCGCGACGGTGTACCGGGAGGACCCATTCTGGGCGCCCATGCCGGGTGACGTCGAGATCAACGCTGCGGAGGCTACCAAAGGCAAGCAGGCACGCAGCCCGCTTTCTTTTCAGCAGGCACCCATGTTGCCTGCCGGGCAGTTGCCCGCGTCCTTTTCCATGCCGCTGGCTGGGGTGCAATCTGCTTTTGAGCATGCGAACCCTGCTGGGCTGGAGCAGCGTAGGCGATTGGCGCCTGTGTACCCAATGCCGTTCATTGTGGACGTACCCATGTTTTCAGCACGGCAGGTGGTCGACACCTTCGGGCAGAAGGGGGTTGAGTGGCTGGGGTCGGTTGTGTCCGAGATCCAGTTGTTCGCAGATGGGCATGATGTGCGCACCTTGCGCAATTCTGAGTCCGTCACCTACGGGCGTCAGCCGGTAGAAGCCGCAGTGCCCGTGGTGCAAGCGGGAGTGGTCAGCACAAGTAGCCAGCAGCGCACTAGTGCAGTTCCCCAGGTTCCCACGGTGGTTCCATACCCCAATGGTGAGCCGTCCATAGCGTTCCAAGCAGTTGGAGCCTGTGGAGATGTATGGAGCGACATGGTGACATGTCCGTTGGTTGGCGCAGTCAAGCTTGATAGCGGTGCTCAGCCGCTAGTCATCAGCACAGACTTGGCCACCATGCTGAACCTGACCTACGAGAACGGTGGCTTAGTAGAAAGCCCCGTGTCTGTGTCAGGTTGGCAGGGTCCGGCTAGTAAGCCGTACGCTATGACGGCGGTTAAAGTCAACGTGATTTTCAATCCGTTGCGCGCCTCTAGCATGACCACCGTGTCCGCGTATGCGCTGGTGGTCAACAAGTGTGGATATTCCGCACTACTCGGGGTGGATGTCCTTGCTCGCGCCATGGTTCAGGTGGACTATAGGGCGGAGGAGGCATCTTACATCCCTGATTGGGATGGGGCTGGCCTGAAGCGGGCCAGTGTGCCGGTCTCATGCTTCAGTTCTTCAGCCGGGGCTGCACGCCTCAACCCTTCAGCGGCTGCGGGCGTGGTGGAGGTCAGCATGGTGGAGGTACGGGCGGCGGGCTCATCGGCGTGGGACAAGCATCGGACGGTGCTGCCTCAGCCAACGGCGAGCATTGCCAAGATGCGCACGCAGTGGTCGCTGGATGCTGTGACGTCCACGCGGCAGCTGGCTATGCGCAAGCGGGTGACTGAAGCCGTCATCACCATTCCTCAGATGGCCAGCCATGGCCTCACTTTGGTGCAACCGGGTGTCTCGGAGGCCCAAGGTAATTTTTCTGCTGCAATCTTACCGCAGGCCCCTGATTTTGCCAAGGGTGCGGTAGTGTTGGAACTGTTTGCGGGGATCGGAGGGGGCATTGCAGGCTTTTTGGCCGCAGGCGGCGTGTGCCGTAAACTCATCGCGGTAGAGCCATCGCACAAGGCGCGTCAGGTGTACTTCAGTCACTGTGGCGTGTTGTCGCGAGAGTATCCCGCGCAGTTTCCGCCATCAGCATGGCGTGACCCGTTTGGGGAATGTCCTCAAGATATCCGAGCCATCGGTGAGGTGCAGGTGCAGCAGTTGTTGCGCAGGCATCATGCCATCGACTTGGTAATTGCGGGTTGGGAGTGCCAGGGCCTGAGCCAGGCAGGGCAAGGGCGGGGGCTAGCCGATCCGCGTAGCGCGCTGTTCTGGGAACTGTTGCGTGTGGTGGGACTGTTGCAGTCGCGTCAGCCCCATCCGCCTGCGTATCTGTTTGAGAACGTTGTGGCGGGTGACAGCCCACATCAGGCGGTGCGGGAGGACTGGGCTACAATCGTGGCACTCCTGGGGGAGCCCATCGTGTGTGACAACGCAGGGCTGGGTGGGCTCACGCATCGTTTGCGTGCCTATTGGACCAACGTGGCGTGTGCGACCGGTGTGCAGGCGGTCTTGGGGCCGTAGCAAGGCAGCATCCGAGTGTGTCTGCGGAGGTAGCATTGCCTTCCCACCTAGTCACGCAGAAGGTGGATAGCGAGGATCGCCCACCGTATGCACGCGTCAACCGGGTCGGGAGCCCCATGTGTGCACTGCCGACCCTGGTCAGTTACCAAGGGTCGACAGCATACCGTGATCGGGGTAAGGGTCTCGTTTGGGACACTACCACCGGTCTGTTGGTGCAGCCACCCGCAGAATTTCGTGAGGCCAGCATGGGTTTTCATGTCGGGGCCTCGGCGCTGCCGGGCGTGCTCGAGAGTGAGCGCTGGTCTTTGATAGGCCAGGCTATGTCGGTGTTGCAGGTCGGGTATGTGCTGCTTGCATCGGTTGCCGTGCGCCAGTCTGGGGGGGCGTCCCCAGCCAATCCGCCTCAGCAGGTTGAGGCGCGCAGCCAAACTGAAGCGCCCTGCAGCGACGGGGACTTCATCAGCATGGGGGTGGCGTCTGCGACAGGTGTGGACTATCATTCTCATGACCGCCCTGCTGACCAGCACCGTGCTGGCCGGCGAGCCCACGCTGCATCGGGTAATACACCGTGCGGCACGCGAGGCTCCGGCGGTGGGTGTCACACCAGGTGTGGCAGCCTTTTCCTTGTTCCACGACGATGCGGCTAGGGCGCCGCATCTTGAGGCACATGCGGTAGCTGTGGGTGATCCCGCGGATACGCACCCCTGGGCTATTGGCGAACACCTTTCTGATGCGCAGCGCTCAGCCATGCTAAAGTGGCTAGGCACTGCAAGGGGGGCCTTCGCTTTCACAAGTGATGAACTGGGGTGTTTCAATGGTGGGACCATGCGTGTTCCATTGGACACTGACACTCCTTTGTTCCGACGCCAGCATCGCCTGAGTCAGGCCGAGTTGGATTTTGTAGCCGAGCAATGCAAGGAGTTAGAGGATGCCGGTATCATCAGGCAATCTTCCTCCAGCTATGCTGCTGCCGTTGTCGTTGCGCCCAAGAAGGACGCTATCACCGGGGCATGGACGGGTATGCGCATGGCCACCGATCTGCGGTTGCTGAATGCACACACACCCGTGGACCGTTACCCCATGCCACGTGTGGATGATGTCCTGGATAAGATATCTCCTCATGTGAAGTTTGTGTCCTCGCTGGACCTGCGTAGCGGCTTTCATCAGATCGCAGTTGCGCCGGAGGATCAGCGGAAGCTTGCATTCTGGGGGGCGGCAATTTGTATGAGTGGGTGCGCATGCCCTTTGGGCACCGCAACGCTAGTGCTGTTTTCCAACGAGCTATGGACAAAGTGCTTGCAGGTCTTCCTTTCGCCGCTTGTTACATTGATGATGTAATCGTCTTTAGCGCGACATTTGAGGAGCACCTGGCGCACTTGGAGCAGGTTCGCTTGGCTCTCGAGGAGCATAATATGCGGCTGCACCCTGAGAAGTGCAAGTTCGCCCAGCGGACCCTCTCATTCCTTGGTCATCAGATTGTGCCGGGTGGCCGGACGCCTGATGCCGCCAAGGTCGAATCCATTGCGCAGGCCGCCGTACCCACGGATGTCTCAGGGGTGCGGGCGTATTTGGGTTTGGCTGGCTATTACCGAGGTTACATTGAGAACTTCAGCAGCAAGGTGAAGCCCTTGACCGAGTTACTCAAGAAGGGGTGCGTGTGGGCGTGGGGTCCCGCACAGCAACGCGCCATCGAGACAATCAAGCAGGAGCTCACGTCGGCACCGATTCTGCGCGCCCCTGACTATGCTTTGCCATTTGTGTTATATACCGACTGGTCCAAGGTAGGACTGGGTGCGGTCTTGGCGCAAAAGGATGGTGATGGGCGCGAGCACGTTATTGCTTATGCTAGTCGCAGCAACAACCCAGCGGAGAGCCGGTATTCTTCCTATGAGGGGGAGGCACTGGCTGTGGTGTGGGCCATCAAGCACTTTCGCCCGTATTTATTTGGGCGCGTGTTTACTCTGGTGACAGACCACCAGCCGCTTCAGTGGCTAATGACCAACACCAACCTGACGGGTAAGCTCGCCCGATGGGCCATGATTATCCAGGAGTACCACATGACCATTGTGCATCGGGCCGGCAAGGACCATGTCAACGCCGATGTGCTATCCCGATACGCCATGCCTACCACTGTTGACCACACTGGAGCCCGGGCCATGGGTGCCGAGGGCTCGTCTGGTTCTGTGGTCTTTGTGAACGCTGCTGGGTATGCGGCCGACGATGAGGAGGAGGCGTGGTGGCGCAGTGTCGAGTACTCTGTGGCGGACTTCGGCATCAGCGACGACCCGGTGCGGCCGTCGCCATTCACGCCATCCAAAGCTGTGTGCGCTATGGAAGAGGGTAGGTCTCTGTCCTTTGACATTGATCCTTCTCTGCAGCAGCTGATCGCTGTGCAGGCTCTCTTAGCGCGTAGCTCTCTTGCTGATTGCTACACCGCTGATATCTGGCTAGATGGTCGAGTGTTGGAGCAAGTGCAGGGTGCTGTCTTGACTCCTACTCCAGTCGATTGGACTCCTGCTCAGAAGGCAACGGAGTTGAACAGGGTGCAGCACAGGGCTGCAACCTATGGTTGGGAAGATGGGGTTTTGTACAAGCTGTTGGGCAAGCGTAGGGTGGTCGTCCCACCGCCTGACAAGCGCGTTGCTATAGTGCAGGCGTACCACGAGCGGTATGGTCACTTGGGTGGCAATCGCACGCTCAGCCTCGTACGGACCTGGAAATCCTTCAGCCTCGTACTGCACCTCTTCCACGGGAGGGGGTCGCTGCGTAGGAGGTACCCTGTCCCAATTGCCCATATGCTGGGTCGATAGCGGTCGCGGATGCTGCTGCGTCTGCTGTCGCTGTCGCTGCTGCTGCTGCTGCTGCTGCTGCTGCTGCTGCTGCTGCTGCTGCTGCTGCTGCTGCGTCTGTCCCGACGGCGGAAACTGCTGAGACTGAGGCTGTCGCTGCGGCGACTGCTGAGACTGAGGCTGTCGCTGCGGCGACTGCTGTTGCTGATCAAACCCTAGGGCAGCTTGCTCTAGCTGCGACTCAAGAGTCGTCTGCCGTTGTGCGGTAACCCTAGCGGCTGCCTCGGATCTCCGGGACCCACTGGAACTCCGACTAGACGTGCTAGCTATTTCTTGTTCTTCCCTGCTATTGTCCTCCGGGGACTGTGTCTCTCTACGGCCCTTCGGGGGCTGTGCATTACCACCACCTCGCTTCCTAGAGGGCATTTTGGGCCCTAGTACCGTACCAGCACGAGTACCTCCCCAACACAGGCAAGCAAGAGAGAGAAGAGGAAGCCACAACTAATGCTTCTAATAGTAATTATATATTATCTGCTAACTATTGTAGCTGAGCTAGTAGGCGGTATCACTGTATACTGGTATCTAGTAGTGAGAGTGGTGCTTATGCCCTAGAGGATGGGCCCAGGTGAAGCTGCTCCAGTGCACGCAACACATCCTGTGCTGGGATCTGGGTGACACTCCTATGCTGGTGCAGCCCTTCTGGGAGGGGCATATTATCCTTAATAAACTGATCTGCCTCCGCTAATGTATTAAATCCCTGCTACCTAGCTAACGACGCTGGGTGTCAGACTTTATCCTTAATATGATTACTACACGCAGCCCAACTATAGAAAATTCCTGGTTGGCCTGTGGCCCCGTCGTGTGCTACTGCATAGTATAGGTATTGGGATCTACCTCCTTGATTAATACGTCTATATCCTCCTTCATTATTACGTCTGCTGCGAGAGGTTCCCATGAACTACCGATTAGGTATAAAGCAATATCACACGGTATTGAAGCATGCAATGCAAGGAGGGGAAAGAAGGGAGGAAAGCCCACCCAGGATACCTCTACGTGCAGGTGACGTGCTCACAGCGAGAGAGAAACACAAGGCAGAAACAGGACGTTCACAGACAGTACGAAAAACGTTGAGGTACAGCTACCGGCAACACAGTAAGGCAACGGCCAGCCGGTAACTACCCTCGAGCTGTAAGCAGCGTTGCCCTCCGGGGGTCCGCCCACAGCTCACGAAGGTCTGCCTCCGGGGCGACCCATTCACCAACAAGCACAAACATGAATACAGAGCACGACAGAAAACAGAAACCCCGTTCCTACGCGCGTGGGTAAGACAGGAAGGACAAGAAGGACTTATATATATATATTGCTTTACCGATGCCTTACTGCCGTCAGTATCGTTGAAAACCCTGAGTTCTTGCCGCCATCTGGTGTCGTTGAAAGCCGGAGCTCTGGCCGCCACCGGGTGTCGTTGAAAACTGGGGCTTTAGCCGCTACCGTCGGCAGCCCAACACCACAGGATCGCTGCTGATCCCGCCGAGTATTCCTTACTGGCCGCTCGCCGTCTAGGTCGTCGTTGAATCCCTTGCGGGATTGCCGCCGACCTGTCCAGCGGTCGTTGAATAATGGAACCTCTATCTACACCAAGCTCCGCCTTGGTCTTCCTAACTGGCTACACTAGCTCTCTCTGCGAGAGTTAGCTAACCTTGCCAGCAACACAAACCTCCGATACCAGTGTAACGTGCCAGCCCAGACACCTAGCCTGAGCTACGTCGCGAAAGATCAACTACGCCGGTAATAGGAAGAATCAAGGTGGCCTAATGCAGATTGCGCTTCACGACTGGGGTCGTGAGATATCTGGCACCGCGACTTGATGCCAAGCTATTTAATACACACTTATAATGGCTAGCAAGACCAATTACAAATGGATAAGTGCCCCAGGTTCAATGTGTAGGCTTCATCGCACTTTACATTCATCGAACCAAGAGGACGAGACTCTCGTCCTCGGACCAATTTCACCTAGGTCTGCCACCAAGCTGGCAAGTGGCGCCGACATGGCGCCGACCTTCCAGAGAATTTAGAAGCATGCAGTCCACACAAGATCCTCGGGTCGACATCGACCCTCGCCAGGCTACAGAATCCACGCATGAGTACAATATCTCAACCAGCTATAAAGTACGCAGCGCGGCGCGACTGCACCGGCCCCTAGAAGATCGCATACATCAACCTAGGCCCAAAATAACTGGTCCGAATCACACAAACTATCATAAAGTTCCATACAAAAGTCCTGACCAAGGGACAATTCCCAAAATTGTCCCGAAATGAGTCCCAAAGTCCTACGGACTATGACAACAAGCCAAAATACATAATTTATTCCATTGTTGCGCCCGTTCCAAAGGGTCGGGTTCGCAACAGCTGTATTCCCCTAAGCTGGGGCGTCTGGAGTCGTGGGGGCCGCGGGGGTCGCCTGCCATGGCTTGTGGCCGACGTAGATGGCCGCCCCCTTCCAGTACACCGGGCTATGTGCTACATATACTCCCAACGGAGTTATTCTGATTTGGCACGCCGCAAATAGTGAAAACCATTTGCGTTCAGTGCCGGTCCGCGGAACACGCGATCTGCAAATGAATCCAGGCCGGAATCGAATTGGGGACCTCTCGCACCCACTTTTGCTGACTATAGGACGGAGTT
Source organism: Mesostigma viride (assembly GCA_009746045.1). Classification (NCBI taxonomy): domain Eukaryota; kingdom Viridiplantae; phylum Streptophyta; class Mesostigmatophyceae; order Mesostigmatales; family Mesostigmataceae; genus Mesostigma; species Mesostigma viride. Next base: position 2,846,203 of record RPFO01000104.1, on the reverse strand, counting down.
ATGTTCCTAATTAACAATAATTAATTAATAACCATAGCGTGTACCATGCGGTGCCCCCATGCATGTACCATGCATGACATGTCGATATCTAGCGTATTAATTGATTTATTTATTCACTTATTTACACATAACTCACCGTGAAGCTGGAGGCAGTTGCTACTACCAAGGTAGACGCCCTGGCCACGCAGGTCCCCGAGATCGCCGAGCGAACGGCCCCGGCCCATCGCCGCCCAACCCGCCGGCCAGGCCAGCGATGACCCCTTGACTCGCACATCCTGGGCGCACCTGCTCGGCTGCTCATGCAAGAGCCAGGCAACCTCTACCACCACCGCCATTACCACCAAGCTACAGGAGCTGGAATTAAGACACGCGCCGCGACTCAGGCCGCTGACTGCGACCGCCGCCGCTGCCAGGTCATCCGGCCTCAGGCGCTTCGACAAGGAGCCAGGGGAGACCCCAGACTCTCTGCTCGACGAGCTCAGGAACCAGCTCTTGGCGCGCATGGAGCTGCCAGGTACGATCGACACTGCAGGGCGCCTACCGCCTGCCCCATCCACGGGACAAGGGTGGGCCACCACCAGTCAGTCCTCGATCACCTTCAGCGACATTCGGCTGCCCGAGTGTGGTAGTACGGGCTCTCTCGCCGCAATTAGAAGCTGGCGCGTACCGGGCCTGGTCGCTTGACGACGACCTGACGCCAGCCGGCAGCAGCAGCAACGCCGCGACCAGCTATAAAGTGGCCCGACTTCATCCGCCACAAGTCTAGCCCCGAGTTCTAAGCCCCAAGTGTACTGGCGGGGTGGGCCGGGACCTTCAGTTATGTCAACAACAAACGGTGGAAGCACCCCCAGGCTTCCCCGGGATAGAGCAAGCTAGCTAGTTGTCTAGATGGGGGCAATTGGAATGGGACAGCTTAGGCATTATTAATTAATTAATTAATCAATAGACACGTGACTGCGTCACGTGAGCATAAGTCCTCAGTGGGTTCGAGGGGAACATGGGATGGAATTGATGGTGTAAGCTATCTAGGTCCTAGTTACAGGGTTGCGGGCACCATGCACGGCCTGAATCGCTATGAATGCCATACGCAGTCACACGCGGAGCCCCGGCCCACAGACATGGGGGTGGTTTCCTTCATCACTACTTGCCATCTTCTATCCTTGCGTACCATCTGCATGCCTCCATATTACAGACAAACCACGGGAGGCTGCCCGGGTGCCGTGAGCCCGTCACGTCTAGTGTAGCACATGGCCATGCCGATTCTATCACGAAAAGTCGATCCATGGCCATGCACGGGTGGCGGCCCTGCCGCGCGCGGCCTGGGGCACGCCAGGTGAGGACATATCGCCCAGGCTGGGCGGGCTTGCATGCACTACTAGTTGTTAATCATCCCACGGTCCTAAATTTAGGACTTTGTCCTAAATCGTCCTAGTGGTCACTTTAACCGAGGTACCGGGGGGGGGGGTCACTATATGGACCGTACCCCATGTGGACCGTACCCGGCATGATGTACCCGACCCGTGGTACCGGCACATGGTACCCGGATTCCGTACCCGGGTACCGGGTATAATGGCGGGAAAGTAGGTACCTCGACCAAAAATATAACCGATTTTGGAGCGAAAAAGTGGGTGCGGGAATGAAGTGAGGTGGATATGGCGACCTGACAATCGTGGCCGGCGTTTTCACGTGCGTTTATCATTTCGGGCGCCCAGTAGCAAAAACGAAAGGTTGTTAGTTATGCTTAAAGGCTGTGAATATTTTCTGCGCAAGTTTTTATGTGTAGCGCTGTATCACAGCGGCACAACACAAATGGGTCGCAGATCGCCTGCTCGCGGAGGGTCGATTTTGGCACAAACATGTTAGTGTATTAGCAATGGTGGTGCGAATCAAGCCAGGAAATTTTTGTGGACGATTTTGATTATAGTCTGGAGTTTAGAAACGGAGTATTTGACATGGGAGCGCCTGGGCCGTGATATTCTTGCCCGATTTCCATTGTCGACCATGTTTTAGGGACGTTCAGGCTGGGCAGCGAGCGCACCTTATAGGTCTTCACTTTCGGTATTTCTTGGACCTAGAACGCAGCACAAGCGTGGTTTATATCATTGTCGAACCGGTTGGCCAGCTTTGGTGCGCTCAGCTCTCGGAAAGCTGACCTCGCTGCGGATTTCAGCGACTTTTTTGCAACCATCTGGAATGAGGCGACGTAAGTAGCAGGTAAGTGCCGGGTTGTCCTAGATCATGAGTGTAACTGGCAACGCTGTCGTGGTGTTTTGAGTCAGCCAGCTATGCCTAAAAAGAGGGGACGCTCTCTGTGCACATAACTGTCACACATAGTTGGTTTACGTCATACAATTTTTTACGTCTCTATCTTCGTCGTCCGCTGCAGCTAAAACACACATGCGTAAGAGCAGTTTTACTCATGTGTTAGTTATAAACCATGGTCCTATGGCCTGCAGTCGTTCAGGATGTTCTCAGACAGTATATACAGTATGGTTTACGTGTTACATGCACCCTGAATTCGCTCACAAAGCGTTGCATGTTAGCACAACGTTGTTTTGTAACTTGATTTGGCTGCATTCATGTGTTAGTTGCAATGCAAATGCAATGTTTTTTCATCGCTGGGTGGTGGCCAGCATGTCCGTGATGTCAAAGAAGGTTTGGCATATGCTTAGAGAAAGTTTACCGCAAGGGGTGGGCCATGTTCAAGCCGGGCAACCTCAGCAACCATGCAACCCTATATTGCATTACCTGCACCATCTGTGACACCGTTAATCACGCGTATATATAGAGGCAGCCACAGCAGGGTATGGCCTTGTTATACGCTGCCCCGCCATCCCAAGGCCTCGTAGGGTCCCCTAGCGCTTGTAAGATGCTCAAGGGACCGTGTGGATAGCATGGTCATGCGTTGACAATAATTGGTCCTAATGGTCCTAAAACCCACATTTTGGCCAAATTCGCGCTTTGAGGTCTGGCAGGTGGCAGGGCCCATTCATGCACTAAATGTAATTATTTGACCCCAGGTTTTTGATAGAAACTAAAAAAGTGTGTTATCTGTCATGGGCACGAATGCCAGGGTCAAATTTTAATGTTTGCATATATATTTTTTAATTCCACTTGGTCCTAAATTTAGGACTTTTACTGGGAAGATGGACAAATGGTGCCCGCTAGTCTATCTATCTGATTTGTCTACCTGATCTGTGCGGGCCAGGTGCCCGGCTAGGCCCAGGCGCCTGTGCCTAATAATGTGGGAAACATAATATTTAGGGCAAATCAGCGAACATATTTCCTCCTTACTAATGTGCAGCAAACCTAAGGGGATGTTAAGGGCTTTGCGCAGCATCTCATGGTGACGTTGCCATCGATTCGTTGCTCTGGACAGCTCCTGCGTCAGTGTCCACCAGGTCTCGGCGCCGTAGGTCAGGATGGTCAGAATGACGACCTTGAAGAGGTCACGCTTGAGTCTTGACGATCCGGGGTAGGGCGGGGTTGCTCTGGACACCAGCGGTGGTGGTCATGGAGTTGCGCCCACGCCACACCGATCCGTGTCGTCAGGTCGTCCTCGCAGTCGGGAAGCCAACTGCCGAGCAGCTTGATCGAAGCGGCCTGAAGTAGCCGGTAGTTGACCTCGGTGTTGCATGTCTAAGAGGCGGAGTGTGGGTGGGGGCCCTGCCATGCCGAGGGCCAGCCAGGGCCTCCGTTTTGGGGCTGATTTCTAGACCAACCGCCCGAGCCTCGAGCGCCAGGCAGTCCTGGCAGCCAAAGTTGGGCAGACTCCGGCTTTTCGATGAGCACGGATGTCGTCGGCATAAATGACGTTAGCTAGTAATGCTGCTTAAGTTAGTCGGCCCCCCTTCCCCAAGCTCTTTCGCGATCGCTACTAGCTTGGCCACTGGGGCACGGCCTGCAATGCTAGCAAAGCGAGCACGTGCCTGGCGCATAACATAATCCACTGCCTACCCCTGGCGACAAGGTCACCAAGCCCGCCTGGGAATGGCTGCTTCAAGAACCGGAGGCGTACTTCAAGGCAGTCATCACGTGCAGCTACCTGCGCTGCGACGCCCAGGACATCACCCAGATTGGCTACGCTGGCCTCAGGAGCCTCCTGCATGAGCGCAGACGGGCAGCCACAGCAGCTGCAGCATCCCCGCAGAGCAGCACCTCCCCCAGCACGGACTCCATCCGAGCTGCAGTGCATGGCGGAGCAGCTGGCGCCGATGGCTGAGCAGCTCGCCGCCCTGAACGCGCCTGACGGCCCACTCAACACTCTCTCGGCCAAGGTCAACAACATTGAAGCCAGAGTCGCACTTAAGCTCCAGCCTCAGTTTACTGCATGCTACGCAAGAGCACATGGCCACCAAAGTTTCCAAGGCCACAGCCACTGTGACCACCCGCCTTAACCAGGTGGAAGGCCGAGTCGGCCAAAGCACCGTGAAAATATTGAGGCAGTTGCTACTAAGGTAGACGCCCTGGCCACGCAGGTCCCCGAGATCGCCGAGCGAACGGCCACCATCGCCGCCCAACCTGCTGGTAGGGCTAGCGATGACCCCTCGACTCGCGCCTCCTGGGCGGACCTGCTCAAGAGCCAGGCATCCTCTACCACGACCGCCATCACCACCAATTAGCTCCAGGAGCTGGAAGACACGCGCCGCGAGGCCGCTGACCGCGACCGTCGCCGCTGCCGGGTCATCCTCGATCAGGCGCTTCGACATGCCGCCAGAGGAGACCCCAGACTACATCCGCCACAAGACCAACGTACCCCGAGAAGCCCCAAGTGTACTGGCGGGGCGGGGACCTCTATGTCAACAAGAAACTGTGGAAGCCCAGGCCCCCGCCGGGCTTCCCCGGGATAGAGCACTCCAACTAGCTAGTTAATTGTCTAGATGGGGGCAATCGATGATGGGATAGCTTAGGCATTACAGCACTTGAAACGATATTAGCGCACAGCGTTATAGTACCTTCAATTAGCTCTGGCACCTTGTGGCCATCAGCTTGCGCCGACTTTTAGCCGACGTCTTGAGCCCACCTCACATTTGTAGCATAAGCTATGCGTCAGCCTTAGTACGTATGGTATTGCACTGGTTGTATTGCACCCACAGTGTACATTGCGCCCCGGCATGATGCACCATGCCGTGGAGAGAGCGCTCTGTGGCCTGCCCACCTGCGGCAGTGATCAAGAGAAGCTAGGGCGCCCTCCCTCCTTCTCGCTGTGTATATAGGACCGTTGAAGGTATTGGCACCCACGTGACGCAGTCACGTGCTTATTAATTAATTACTGATTAATAATCCACTACAATAATAAACAGACCTGTACGGCGACAGGACACAACCCTACCAGACGCCGCGGTCTGCAGTGGACATATGGCGGGGTAAAGCCGTGTTGAGTGCTCACCGAAGTGGTCGACCCCTCATACAGCGTGCGGATGACGGTAATCAGGGGAGTGGGGACGCGAGCGCAAGCAAGCCACAGCCCATAGAGCGTCCCAGAGGACAGAATCAAAAGCCAAGTTGCTGAAGTCGACGAAGATCAGGATGGCGGGAAACTCGCCAGGTCGGCAGGAGAGCGAAATCCTCGAAGAGGCGACGCGCGACGAAGATGGCCATGACGGTATATTGCGCCCAGGACGAAAGCCCAACTTTGACTTTCCCCTAGGTGACGGTCGAGAGCAGAACGAAGGCGGTTGAGGATCATGCGCATGAACAATTACTTGAGTGCGGCGCTAGCTCGTTCGTTCGTTCGTTCGTTCGTTCGTTCGTAAGTAAGTAAGTTTACAAGTAAGTAAGTAAGTAAGTAAGTAAGTAAGTAAGTAAGTAAGTAAGTAAGTAAGTAAGTAAGTAAGCGTGTAAGTAAGTAAGTAAGTAAGTAAGTAAGTAAGTAAGTAAGTAAGTAAGTAAGTAAGTAAGTAAGTAAGTAATTAGTAAGTAAGTAAGTAAGTAAGTAAGTAAGTAAGTAAGTACAAAGTAAGTAAGTAAGTAAGCCGCAATAAGTAAGTAAGTAAGTAATTAGTAAGTAAGTAAGTAAGGAAGTAAGAAGTATTAGTAAGTAAGGAAGTAAGTAAGGAAGTAAGTAAGTATAAGTAAGTAAGCCGCGCTGGACCCACACCTGGGTGAGTCTCAGATCAGTCAGATGGGTTTCCGTCGTGATCCTAACACTGTCATGCATGGCTGTACATATTTGTCACGCGCCCGCCCGGTTGATGGAGGAGGTGCGTTGCCTTTGCCCTGATGGTTTGCCGCTGGTCTTCATTTTTGTCGACTACATCAAGGCCTTTGACACGGTCCTCTGGGCCGGAGCTAGGCTCTAATTTGGCCGGGCCATCCTAGCTCTGGATCGGCCGGTACCGGCACCAGCGTTTATTGCTGCCATTCGTCGACTGTATGAGGGCTCACAGGCAGTAGTGCGGACTGCGGAAGGCACCACCCCACCATTCCCCCTAGCTTCACCACGGGGTGTGGCAAGCTTGTGTCCTGTCACCATATATATCTGTTCATTATTGTCGTGGATCACGTCATGCGCCGGGCACATGCGCGCTTTACTGCTTTTAAGGGGTTCGTCGGAGCCCGGCTTGGACATCAGGACTTGACGAGCGCGAGCACGGCGGTGTTGGAAACTGCATGGCTACCGCCTGGCTGACCTGATTTATGCGGACGACACCACCCTCATCGCGCGCCCTGAGCACATTCAGACCTGGCTGGACTGTTTGGGCTTGGAGTCGAGGGCGGTGGGGTTGGAGATTTATAGTGTCAAAACTGAGGCGATGGTGATTGGGGCCTCCAGTCGCCCACCGCTGCCGCGAAGTGCTCGACGGGACGGAGGTCCCGTTCCGTGACCGCTTCAAACTGTTGGTTGGGTAGCATGCTCCCTAGCTGACACCGCCGACGATGTGGACATCCGCATCGGCCCTGGCGTGGGCCAGGCTCCGTTTGCTCAACACCTACTGGCGCTCGAAGGGCCTGGGCAAGCACCGCAAGCGCATGCTCTTCAAGGTCCTCGTCCTCACGGTGCTCACGTATATGGCGCCGAGGCCTGCGTGGACACTCACGGACACACTGGCGGCTAAGCTAGACGGCACGGTTTACAGGATGCTCCGACAGGTCCTGCAAATGCATGTAGGATTTTCCAAGCATAGGTCATTAGAGTCTTTGTATCAGGGTATATGCCTCGCATTTCGGACGAGATTAGGCTGCCAGCGTAGGATAGCATTCGTAGGCCATCTTGCTCGCATCAGCCAGGTCGACACCGCCCTTGGTCTGGCCGCCCCCCAGCGGCTTGGCCAACCAGGGCGGCATATCTTGACCTGGCCTGGCCCCAAGGACATTCCTAGGAAGCTAGCTGGCTAGGTATTAAACCTGCCATGAACTACATCCAGATGTTGCTGGCCGACCTAGTGGTCCCAGCTCAGTTTGAACACCGCGCATCCACTCCCGGCTCTCCCTTCTTTGGACTGCAATGCAGATCAACAAGAAGAGGTGGCAGAAGATTGTCCAGGCTCACATGCACGCCAGCCCCTGTGGGCAAGCCACCTCCCCCCAAGAGGAATTAGGGGCGGTTTGCTGAGTAGTGTAGTTAGGATTTTGTCGACTAGATAGCTTGGAGTTAGGTTAACTAGTTCGATTACAAGGAGCCCTTCTTCCCCCTCCACCCATCCAGCAAGGAATATGTGCTACATCAGTGATCTCCCATGCAACGGAGGCATGTTATAATGTAATTTAATTTAATTTTTAAAGTAAGTAAGTAAGTAAGTAAGTAAGTAAGTAAGTAAGTAAGTAAGTAAGTAAGTAAGTAAGTAAGTAAGTAAGTAAGTAAGTAAGTAAGTAAGTAAGTAAGTAAGTAAGTAAGTAAGTAAGTAAGTAAGTAAGTAAGTAAGTAAGTAAGTAAGTAAGTAAGTAAGTAAGTAAGTAAATACGTAAGTAAGTAAGTAAGTAAGTAAGTAAGTAAGTAAGTAAGTAAGTACAAAGTAAGTAAGTAAGTACAAAGTAAGTAAGTAAGTAAGTAAGTAAGTGTCCAAAAACCAAATGTCCTCATTTGAGGACATAGTCCTCGTTTGAGACGGGGGGGGTCAGAGGCGCGGTTTTGGCGCCAAATTTGGTCCTAGGGTCACTTGGTGGGTTTTGGCGCGAAACTGGGATAGGTACTGAGCGCGCCAAGCCCCTGGGGTCGACAGGGGTCGACCGTACCTGGAAAATATGAGGCGACGAAAAGTACCTACAATAGCAAGAACATCGCAATGCAATCGAGTGTTTTGTCGAGTGGCGGCTATGGGGTCGTGCCAGTTCCGAGGCTTGCCTGAATGTTATAGGGCATTATTTTGCCCCGGACGAAGACAGCATTTTAGATCGTCATCTAGTGATTTCGAAGATGCTATTCTTCACGTGCAGGTGCTTTGTATATGTCGAAAATTTTGTTCATGAACGGATTTTGGCATTGTTGAAGAAAATCTGAGAGCTACGTAGATCGCATGATAGGTCAGTTCGCAGTTCGGTTTTACAATTTCTTTTTCCGCCCAGGCGCTGCGGATATCGCGAGTATGGGTTATGGTACGCTTCTGGGCTTATGGGCGACATGGGGAGAAGAGGGACCTGGGCAGTTGCATGCGTCAAAGAGTCTCTATTTTTTCGTCGTGATGTCGCAGTCGCGCCTGGCGAAAACCAGGGCGAGCGCGAGCCATATTTTTCTTTTGCCGCAAGGCTGGGTGCTTCCCACGCGTCACCGTCCTTTAATATATATTTCTTGAGCTGGCCCGCGCAGCTGGCGGCCTGGGCGCACGTCAAGAGCAAGGTTCCGACTGTCATTCTCAACCGCATCGTTCTAAGTAAGCGTGTTAAGCGGATTGTAACCTATAACTCTCGCAGACGTGATCATTCCGGTTGCTTTCAATGCCCAACTTCGTGGTTTTGATTACGTTTATGTCCGGGGAATAACGGAAGTTTGCTGGGCAGTACTTTCTTTTCCCGCTGCGTCACTGAAAAGGTAAACGGCCTTGCGTTATCAAAACAGCAGCGACTAGAAGTCGCTGTGCTTAATTGCGATGTGGTAGTTTGATTCAACACATATACTGCCTTGTTGCTGAGAAGTTTTTCAAGGCTTGCTGGTATGTTGCCCATATGTTTCTAATGCTTCAACTCATGTCCAAGTGATCAAGACTGGCTTGGAAACTTGAGCTTGTCATGTTTACATTGTGCTTGTGTTACAACTTGTGCCTCTTTGCAGTATATGTTTCATATATAACGTAAGGGTTCAGCATCATGGTTTAGCACCGTGGTGGCAGCCGAGCCTCTACCAACGATCATGGACCTAACCTTGGCGAGTATTTGCTTCATATTTCACTCGTTGGACTGAGCTAGCTTTACACCTGCTGTATGGCCTGCACCATGGTCCCTGGTTGCCAGTTACATTTTGTCCCCCCACCCTGGCCGGCTGCAGGGTCTAGGACTGCGAGGGTGTAACATAGACATGTTGTGGGCACCCTGGGTGCATGTTCAGGGCCAGCCATGACCTGGCCATGCCTTCTTTCTTGGCATATTGTTGACTTGAGTGCTATTTGGTCACTCGCGTAGCGACCCCCCTGCATTCATAAATCGTAAACAATTATACAATGAGCATATTTCATGGATGTTAAGCATTGCAACTCTTGAACATATCATAAATGAACATGGTTCCATACCGTACCCATGGATGTGTTGACATGTGTTAGTTATTACAAATGGTATCCATGCTTTAAAATGTCCTCATTTGAGGACATTTTCTTGGTGATTAGACATAAGTAAGTAAGTAAGTAAGTAAGTAAGTAAGTAAGTAAGTAAGTAAGTAAGTAAGTAAGTAAGTAAGTAAGTAAGTAAGTAAGTAAGTAAGTAAGTAAGTAAGTAAGTAAGTAAGTAAGTACTTGTGTGTCATGCGCACTGGGCATGCCGGCCTCATCATACAGCGTGCGGATGACATGCAGCAATCAGGGGGGTGGGTATATACGCGAGCGCAAGCAAGCCGGGCAGCCCATACTGATCGGCCCAACGGACAGAATCATAAGCCTTGATGCATGAAGTCGACGAAGATCAGGATGGCGGGGAACTCGCCAGGCTGCAGGAGCGCAATCTCCTCGATGAGGCGCCGCGCGATGAAGATGGCCGGCCATGATAGCTCTGTTGCGCCCAGTCCGGAAGCCCATTTGGTTTTCCCCAAGGTGACGGTCGAGAGCAAAACAAAGGCGGTTGAGGATCATGAGCATAAACAGTTGAGCGCGGCGCTCTGGATGCACACGCCTCGGTACTAGTTCGCAGGGTCGTCAGAAGAGCCTTTGTTTTTGTACAGCATAATACGATAGCTGTGTTGCCATGCCACTCAGGAATCGGCCACTCAGGCTCAGGCGGCGCGTCGGCGAGTAGGATCCAGTTGCAGACGTCAAGCAGGAAGCCACCAGTTTAATCACTGCCAGTCAGGTCCTACGGCGGCGTAGAAGCGGAGTTGTTTGGCGGCGGTGCACAGCTCGATCGGTCTTGGTGCATGAACGGCGGCAGCTCGTCGGGTCGGCCACCTGGGGGCTCCGTCGATCGATCAGGGGCGGGTTCGTCAGTCCTGCTCGGCAGCCCGGGCAGCGTGGGCGGCGCGCGGGTGCGCCCGCCAGCCGCAGGCGTCGATCGGGCGGGCGCGGGCCGCCTGCGGGCCGAGCGGCGGGGGCGGCAGGGGGGTGCCGAGCTAGCAGCGCCGGGACTGGGAGGAGTACCATAAGTCCAGCTGTTGTTGCGGCGAGCCGGGCAGCTGCGTCTGGGGCGCCGGTCATGCGCCACCGGCCTGCTGGCCGCTGGGCCGGCCTGGCGCAGGCAGATTCAGGCGTACTTGCCGTGTTGATCCTCGAGGCCGGAGGGCAAAGTATTCACGGACATGGAGGTCCTCCTACTCCTCTCTTGCCTGCCGGATGGCTGAGTGGTATTCCTCTTTGAGGCGTGCGTAGCGGGGCGGGGTCGCGTTTGTCGCGCGCAGGGCTTGCCGGGCCTGGAAGACGGCTAGCTGGTAGCTGGTGCAGGCTGGTGAAGCGGGGCGGGCGTAAGGGGGGCAGCAGGACATGATGCAGACGATATTTGTCTGTTTGTTTTTGTGTAATTATTTTCCTAATGAGATTAGCATAGTACTCCGTGGCAGTGAGACAACGCATGACACGTAAGTACTTACTTACTTGCCTGAGATGATGCAATGCGAAGAATATCAAAGGCAACCTCTGATTGCGCTGGCTAGCTGGATCCCAATTGTGACGGGACGACGGCGCAGACACTTTAGCCTTGTGAGGCATGACACACTGTAGCCATTTTACAATTTATAGAAACCCTGGCAGCGGGGTTGCCAATACTGACCCACGCGGATCAAACACCAATCGTCAGGATGCTGGATTATCCTAGCCCACTGTGCGCACTGGCATCCCCTCAATGCTCATGATCTTGAGGAGCCCCCAAGGAAGGACGGCTATGCCTCAGTTTGTGGGATCAACCATTGCTAGAAAAATGGGCTGATCAACCATTGCTACTAAAATGGGCTGATCAACCATTCCTAATAAAATGGGCTGATCAACCATTGCTAATAACGGGATGATCAACCATTGCTAATTAAATGGGCTGCACAGCCCCGGACTGCTTGCAGCCCCTATGTACCAGTCCGAAAGAGGACACCTGTCAGCAAGGGGTGCCCTTGCTGCCATACCCGCGCTGCTATTTCACACATGCGACGCCTGAGCATAGGGGCTAGTCTAGAATAGCGCCCGGATTCAGAGGAGTGCCTTGCAAAGCGAGAGATGTGCACCAATCTGCGATATATCGTAACCAGGTGGCCAATCTTCCTGTGCCAGGTAGCCACTCTTCCAGAACCAGGTAGCCACTCTTCTGAGCACTCTTCACGTATGCTCGGTTCAAAGCTTCATATGTAGAGCGGTTCCAACCCAGCCAGTAGGACACAGCTAGCCGCACCTAGGATGGCCAGATAGCCATACCAGGAATGGCCACAAGGAAATGATGGGATGACGAAGGGGTCCCCGATGGCTGCATCCCTGCGCGGTGAAGCCGTCGGATGCCAGCACAAGACAAATCTGGCATGACCCCTTGGAGAGTACAGCCGAGCAAGGCAACATGGACACCACCCCATGCCAGTTCGCACGACTTGATCACCCAGCGTGCGACATGACCCCAGGAAGTGGGCCCCACCAGTACCGAGTGGGCTACAGGGAAAATGGACTACACGAAGAGAACCGCTCCCCCAACCACAGAGGAAAACGCGCTTGCTTGGTGTGAGCAGCGACAGGGCTGGTCCAAGGGGTGGTTATGAGTGCCAGCCACCCCTCCATTGGAAGGTAGAAGGAAGGACTCTCCGGTTCTTCGAACCCCCCCACGTGGCTAGTGAGGGTGGCTCCGTGTCCTGTTCTCTCCCTCAATCCTGACTGCGTCCGCAAAAAGTTGGGGAGCCATTACTTGACTGCCCGTCAGGGGTAGCGTTCCCTCAACCGCTCCTGGAATGCTCAGGGGTAACATTCGCCACTCCTGGGACTATCCCCAGTATTGAAGCAGGCGGTCCTCCCCGCCGCGTGGGCAGGAAAGCGCGGCTCGTCCGCCCTCACGAATGGGAATTCTCATGAGGGATATCATACACCCTCGCAAAAGGGATGGTGATGCAGTGGCCGGCTCACATGCCCGTATGAGAGGCCAGGCAAAGAGATTTTGACTCATTCTGTGTTTTTAACACGGGGATGACGATGTAGGTACCGGCTCACGTGCCCCAATGAGGTGCGACGGGGGGGGGGGGGGGGTACGCGTTCACGAATTAGATGCTGGTTCCCATGACCTCATGAGACCGACGGTGGGGTGGGGAACCGGCTCCCATGCCCCGAGGTGGGTGAGGGCATGACGGGGGGGCCATCAACCCCGCCCCCCCTCGTTCATGAGGGGCGTGACGGCTCACATGCCCTCATGATGTGGATGAAGAGGAGGGCACCGGCTCGCTGACCACCTCGGTTGGGAACACGCACAAACCCTCCGATGAGAAGTCGAGTGTTTCGAGCGCGACCGCGAGCGAGGGCCCCCCCGAGCGGAAGCCCTTGTCGCCGTCGTGCGAGAACTTCCAGCCGAGGTCCAGCCTGGGGGTTGACGGGGGGTAGTAGTGGAGAAAATGTGTTAGTAGTGATGAGGTCAAGCTGGCGGGGTGGGTGGGTGGGTGGGCGGGTGGGGTGGGTGGGGGAGTGGGGGGAGGGGGGGGGAGAGGGGGGGAAATACACAAGATGTAAGATAGCATACCAGTAATAATCAGACATTAGAGTTACTAATTAGAGTTACAAGTACTTTTCCAATTAAAACAGCAAGATCAAAACTCTTCAAGCCCATTAAAAATCAATTTGACGGAACGGAAAGCTTGGACCACTGGCCTGCAGGAATAGTTCCTAAGTTACTCATTTTTCGTAACCTGGCGGCAATTTTTTGTACTGTGTCATAGAAAAATTACAGAATTCGATGGACATGGTCCTTGCGTGGTTGCGCAAGAGCATGTCACAGAGTACTAGCCAGCGATGTTACTAGGCCATGGGCTCGGTACACCTAGACTGTTGTCAAACTGTCTATACACACATAGTCTAGCAGACTAAGACTGTAGTATACACGCATAGTCTAGAAGACTAGGACTGTAGTATACACGCATAGTCTAGAACTGGCAGCTAGGCTCAACGGCACGGTTTACAGGATGCTCCGACAGGTCCTTAACGCAGGGTTTTCCGAGCGCCCGTCATCAGAGTCTTTGTATCATGGTATGCCTCGTATTTCGGACGAGATTAGGCAGCGTAGGATAGCATTTGTAGGACACCTTGCGCGTACCAGCCAGGTCGACACCGCCCTTGGTCTGGCCGGCCCCCAGCGGCTTGGCCAGCCAGGGCGACACATTCTGACCTGGCCTGGCCCCAAGGGCATTCCCAAAAGGGTAGGGAAACCTGTCACGAACTACATCCAGATGTTGCTGGACGACCTAGTGGTCCCAGCCCAGTTTGAGAACCGCATCCACTCTCTCTCCCGTCTTTGGACTGCCATGCAGGACAAGACGCGGTGGCAGAAGATTGTCAAGGCTCACACGCCCGACCCTGTGGGCAAGCCCCCTCCCCCCAAGAGGAGGAGGCGTTTTGATGAGTAGTGTAGTTAGGATTTTCTAGACTAGATAGCTTAGAGTTAGGATAGTTCGATTACGCGGCTTCCTCCACCCCACCCATCCATCATGGAATATGTGCTACATGATCTCCCAACGGAGGCATGTTATAATTTAATTTAATTTAATTTTAATAGTCTGGAAGACTAGGACTGTAGTATACACGCTTAGTCTAGCAGAGTCTAGAAGATGTCGGTAGTTATACAGAGCAGCACCGGGGAGAGCGCAGCACGAGAGCGGACAAAGGCGAGCCGTGCGAGTAATGCAAAAGAGCGGCGCCAACAAACTGACAAAAAGGACAAACTGACGAAAAGGAGCGAAAAATAGACCAAGTCGTGCATGCTTGGTCTGTGTGCATGCTTGGTCTGTGTGCATGCTTGGTCTGAGTGCATGCATTACCTGGCTGGCTGCCTGAGGTATAAAAAATGCGAGACAAACAATTGGGAATGGACATCTACCACGAAGAGATATTCGTGCTAAATGGAAGCTACCTAGGAGGAAACATGCTTTCCGTGCATGTTCACGCACTTACTTACTTACTCACTTACTTACTTACTTACTTACTTACTTACTTACTTACTTACTTACTTACTTACTTACTTACTTACTTACTTACTTACTTACTTACTTACTTACTTACTTACTTACTTACTTACTTACTTACTTACTTACTTACTTACTTACTTACTTACTTACTTACTTACTTACTTACTTACTTACTTACTTACTTACTTACTTACTTACTTACTTACTTACTTACTTACTTACTTACTTACTTACTTACTTACTTACTTACTTACTTACTTACTTACTTACTTACTTACTTACTTACTTACTTACTTACTTACTTACTTACTTACTTACTTACTTACTTACTTACTTACTTACTTACTTACTTACTTACTTACTTACTTACTTACTTACTTACTTACTTACTTACTTACTTACTTACTTACTTACTTACTTACTTACTTACTTACTTACTTACTTACTTACTTACTTACTTACTTACTTACTTACTTACTTACTTACTTACTTACTTACTTACTTACTTACTTACTTACTTACTTACTTACTTACTTACTTACTTACTTACTTACTTACTTACTTACTTACTTACTTACTTACTTACTTACTTACATACTTACTTACTTACTTACATACTTACTTACTTACTTAGGAGGAAACACGATACCCCAGAGGCCACAACCATGCCCAGGAGGCTTTCAACTCGCTAGAGATCACTAACTGCG
>RPFO01000104.1:2803295-2820795 GCA_009746045.1 Mesostigma viride | reverse complement strand
CTGCAGGTGTTGGACGGTGTGTCCGTCGTTACCCTGGGGACGGCTGACCTTCATGCCAAGCTTCTGAGATGATCATTGATCACGCCACACGGGTTCGCGCCACGTGTGAGTGTATTGATGGCCGGAAGAGCCTACCTGCTGTCATCCGCAGGACTGGCGCGAAAAATCATCGATCGTGAGTTGGGCAGAGATCATGCTTCATGCATCCCACTTGCGCCAATTTCGTGGCCGCGAACAGAAGCCCGCTGGCAAGTGGCACCGCCCGTCGGCCTGTTCACTGTCCAGGATACTGAGGATAGTGGTTGCCGACCACTGAAGCATGAAGTCGCCGTGCGACCTGCGACGCACTGTTGTCTCATTCACGCGTTCATCGTCATTGTGCTTTTGACAAGCAGCGAGACTTGTCAGGACGGATGTTCGTCGGGCGTGGTGGCCAGCAGCTTACATTTCCCGTGGATCATCGTATTGTATGCAATCGAGTTGCGACATGTGCAGCTTCAATGGCAGTTCCCCTGCCCGCTTGCCGAAAAGATCGCTACCTGATGCGTGACTAGCTGGCGAGTGGCGAAGATTTCCATATCGTCAATGAAGCAGCCTTGGAATTTTACGGTTCGACTTGCCGAGGCGGTATTGTTGATATGGTGCGCACTCCTTGTAGTGGTTGCTGCGGGCACAGCGCCTGCTGCTTCTCGCACTCGTCGCACGAATCTCGACTCGGGATGGAAACTCTCGAATGCGAATGCCAGCGTGTCCATTTCGGATATCACCGTGCCGACATGCGTGCATGCAGAACTGCAGAGAGCGGGAATCATATCCGACCCGTTGGCGGGCTGGAATGAACAGGCATGCCAGTGGGTCGCGAAAGACACGTGGACTTTCACACTTTCCTTTTCGTACAAACCAATCGACCCCGCATACCCAGAGGTAAGCGTTTCATCTGCTTAGGAGTGTGCGGTGTATCACCTATGTTGGCAGCATGTGGGGGTTTACCCATGCATTCAGGTGGATGGGGATGGGGATGGGGATGGGGATGGGGATGGGGATGGGGATGGGGATGGGGATGGGGATGGGGATGGGGATGGGGATGGGGATGGGGATGGGGATGGGGATGGGGATGGGGATGGGGATGGGATGGGGATGGGATGGGGATGGGGATGGGGATGGGGATGGGGATGGGGATGGGGATGGGGATGGGGATGGGGATGGGGATGGGGATGGGGATGGGGATGGGGATGGGGATGGGGATGGGGATGGGGATGGGGATGGGGATGGGGATGGGGATGGGGATGGGGATGGGGATGGGGATGGGGATGGGGATGGGGATGGGGATGGGGATGGGGATGGGGATGGGGATGGGGATGGGGATGGGGATGGGGATGGGGATGGGGATGGGGATGGGGATGGGGATGGGGATGGGATGGGGATGGGGATGGGGATGGGGATGGGGATGGGGATGGGGATGGGGATGGGGATGGGGATGGGGATGGGGATGGGGATGGGATGGGGATGGGGATGGGGATGGGGATGGGGATGGGGATGGGGATGGGGATGGGGATGGGGATGGGGATGGGGATGGGGATGGGGATGGGGATGGGGATGGGGATGGGGATGGGGATGGGGATGGGGATGGGGATGGGGATGGGGATGGGGATGGGGATGGGGATGGGGATGGGATGGGGATGGGGATGGGGATGGGGATGGGGATGGGGATGGGGATGGGGATGGGGATGGGGATGGGGATGGGGATGGGGATGGGGATGGGGATGGGGATGGGGATGGGGATGGGGATGGGGATGGGGATGGGGATGGGATGGGGATGGGGATGGGGATGGGGATGGGGATGGGGATGGGGATGGGGATGGGGATGGGGATGGGGATGGGGATGGGGATGGGGATGGGGATGGGGATGGGGATGGGGATGGGGATGGGGATGGGGATGGGGATGGGGATGGGGATGGGATGGGGATGGGGATGGGGATGGGGATGGGGATGGGGATGGGGATGGGGGGGATGGGGATGGGATGGGGATGGGGATGGGGATGGGGATGGGGATGGGGATGGGGATGGGGATGGGGATGGGGATGGGGATGGGGATGGGGATGGGATGGGGATGGGGATGGGGATGGGGATGGGGATGGGGATGGGGATGGGGATGGGGGGATGGGGATGGGGATGGGGATGGGGATGGGGATGGGGATGGGGATGGGGATGGGGATGGGGATGGGGATGGGGATGGGGATGGGGATGGGGATGGGGATGGGGATGGGGATGGGGATGGGGATGGGGATGGGGATGGGGATGGGGATGGGGATGGAGATGGGGACGCGCATGAGGTGTACGCACAGGCACATGGATGTGCATGTGCACGTGCATGTGCATGTGCATGTGCATGGCATGTCTGTTTGTGTGGGCGTGGACATGGGCACACGTGTGATGTGTGACATTGTCATTCGACGTAGTCCTGTGATATTGTCAGTATAAATGTTGAAGGAGGTCCTGTCCAAGATATCCCCAATAGACAATGTGCATCTTTTGGCCAAATAAGGATATATATACCCAGGTGTATTATACATCCATATTATATAATGAATATTATCATTATATATCGCTAAGAATGGTAGACACTTGAAGGCATCACATCCGATATATTAGTACTAGGATAACGACTAGTATTTGCCCCATCCTGTGCAAGCCTGCAAATCAAAGCATAGCTTGACGGAGTTCTTGCTGCCAGCAGTTACGCTGGATTAGAGGCATGGAGTCCTTGTGCGCCAGACTAGGGACATTGCCCGCCTTTTCTCAGGCAGGGCGTCACCTCTGCTTCCCACCCACCTGCCAGCCCTGCCAGCCCCTACCCACCCATCATGTTAAGATACTTGTGCCGCATGGCTCGCCTTCTGCCCCCCCCCTTCCTCCCTTCCCACCTTTTCCCGCCCAATCCCACCGTTTTCCCTCCCTCGCTCCCCTGCGCCTTGCCACCCCCATCCACGCCTCTTTCTTCCAGGAGGCGCACCTGGTGTTCAAGGGCATCGACACGATCGCGCTCGTGCTGGTCAACGGGAAGCAGCTGGGCTCTGTCAGCAACATGTTCTGTCATTTCGTGTACGACGCCGGAGCGGTCCTGAGGCTAGGTGGGTTGTCCACGGACGACAGGAGCTAGATGTTCGATTTTCCGCGGTCAACTGTTACGTGCTCGATGCCGTTAGTGGCCTGATTGCTTGTGTGTGTGCGTGTGCGTGTGTGTGCGTGTGTTTGTGTGTTTGTGTGTTTGTGTGTTTGTGTGTTTGTGTGTTTGTGTGTTTGTGTGTGTGTGTGTGTGCGTGTGTGTGCGTGTGTGTGTGCGTGTGTGTGCGTGTGCGTGCGCGTGTGTGTGTGCGTGTGCATGTGCGTGCGTGCGTGCGTGTGTGTGTGTGTGTGTGTGTGTGTGTGTGTGAGCGACGAAACTAGCCCGCAACCAATGGAGCGGGCTAGCCGTGACAACACAACGAGGCAAGCTGGCAGGTAGGCCTAGTAGGCAGGCAGGCAGCTAGCCTGGTTGATAAGATCTGGGAGCGGCACTCTCTCTCTCTCTCCCTCCTCTCCGTTCCTTCCTCTCTCCCTCTCGCCCTCTCACCCTCTCACCCTCCCTCACTGCCCCGTTCCCCTATCCCCCCTCCCTCTCGTCCCTCTCCCCCGACCCCCCCATCCTCGTTAGCTCCGCTCCTCATCCGAATTCCCCAAATCTCCCCTGATGGGGGATATATAGCTTTCTTAATAGGGCATCTATGGCTCCCCTCATCGGGTATATATAGCTCCCCTCATAGGGGATATCTAGCTACCCTAAAAGGGGATATATAGCTCCCCTCTCCCCTCCTAATCCTTTTCGCTCTTGGCTCCGTTCCCACACCGGCAATCTTCCTGTCACGGACCCTCTGCTACCACTTGAAACCCCCCTTCTCGTTTCCCCTCCTCATTTTTTTCCCACCCCGCGGTGCCTGCAGGCGACAATACCCTGCAGGTGGTCATCTCCTCACCCCTCACGCACGCCGCGCGCCAGCAGGCGGCGTACCCGTACCCCATCTACGAGCCCCACTTTTACCACGTGTGGGACGAGCCCAGCCACCGCAACTTCATACGCAAGGCGGGCATGGACTTTGGGTGGGACTGGGGCCCTGCGCTCGCCTCGAGCGGCATCTGGAAGGAGGTCTACCTGGAGCAGACGTCCCAGGTGGGCGGTTTGGTTATTTCCGTGTTCATTCTGCGTCGCCGGTGGGCTGTTCTGTTACCTCCATGTTCATACTGGTCCCAAGTAGGCATCAGTTGTTGTTCTGTTTGGTCACCTGTTTCGCAATGTCTGGATTGTTCGAGAGGATGAGACCCCCTCTTGGTCCCCACAGGGTTGTATGCGGGGTGTTCAGGGTTTCATTTTTTGGGGGCGTATGAGTTAGGGCTTCTTTTGGGGGGCTTTTTCTTGTGGCTGCACGTTACAATTTGTTTTTAGTCATCACCGGGCCTCTTCTTGTGACCTCGCTGTATCGTTTGTGTTGGTATGCCATGACCACTGGGAATAGGAGGCCATCCATCACCGGGCCTCTTCTTGTGACCTCGCTGTATCGTTTGTGTTGGTATGCCATGACCACTGGGAATAGGAGGCCATCCATCACCGGGCCTCTTCTTGTGACCTCGCTGTATCGTTTGTGTTGGTATGCCATGACCACTGGGAATAGGAGGCCATCCATCACCGGGCCTCTTCTTGTGACCTCGCTGTATCGTTTGTGTTGGTATGCCATGACCACTGGGAATTGGAGGCCATCCATCACCGGGCCTCTTCTTGTGACCTCGCTGTATCGTTTGTGTTGGTATGCCATGACCACTGGGAATAGGAGGCCATCCATCACCGGGCCTCTTCTTGTGACCTCGCTGTATCGTTTGTGTTGGTATGCCATGACCACTGGGAATAGGAGGCCATCCATCACCGGGCCTCTTCTTGTGACCTCGCTGTATCGTTTGTGTTGGTATGCCATGACCACTGGGAATAGGAGGCCATCCATCACCGGGCCTCTTCTTGTGACCTCGCTGTATCGTTTGTGTTGGTATGCCATGACCACTGGGAATAGGAGGCCATCCATCACCGGGCCTCTTCTTGTGACCTCGCTGTATCGTTTGTGTTGGTATGCCATGACCACTGGGAATAGGAGGCCATCCATCACCGGGCCTCTTCTTGTGACCTCGCTGTATCGTTTGTGTTGGTATGCCATGACCACTGGGAATTGGAGGCCATCCATCACCGGGCCTCTTCTTGTGACCTCGCTGTATCGTTTGTGTTGGTATGCCATGACCACTGGGAATAGGAGGCCATCCATCACCGGGCCTCTTCTTGTGACCTCGCTGTATCGTTTGTGTTGGTATGCCATGACCACTGGGAATAGGAGGCCATCCATCACCGGGCCTCTTCTTGTGACCTCGCTGTATCGTTTGTGTTGGTATGCCATGACCACTGGGAATAGGAGGCCATCCATCACCGGGCCTCTTCTTGTGACCTCGCTGTATCGTTTGTGTTGGTATGCCATGACCACTGGGAATAGGAGGCCATCCATCACCGGGCCTCTTCTTGTGACCTCGCTGTATCGTTTGTGTTGGTATGCCATGACCACTGGGAATAGGAGGCCATCCATTTAGAATTTAAAAAAATAGTACACGCAAACCAATAGTACGCGAACCAATAGTAAAACTCAAACGAATGTCGTAATGCCAAACAGTTCCATGGCGAAACGGGGTTGCTGGCCGCCTGTGGCACTCTTCAGGAGCGGAAGAGGAAGTTTAATTGTGACTCGAAACAATCAGTAACTATAGTGACTTAACACAAATATGCTTGATATTCCCTGCCTGCACAATATATCAAGGGACGCTACCCTGCTTGCTGCCCTGCTTTTGTCATCGCGAAGATGATGATGTGGCATGCAACCGGGCGTGTCTCGGTGTCTCGGTGCGCTGGCTGCCGCCACGCGTCTGCTGGGTAGTGAGCCAGCCATTCATCGGCTCGACCTTCCATCTCGCTGCTTGTGTGTGTGTGTGTGCGCGCGTGCGTGGTCACTATAGTATAGCGCGTCTGTGTTTGCGTCTGTCTGTGTGTGTGTCTGCGGGGGTGCATAATTATAATTGTTGCTGTAGTAATTATTCAGTACTATTGTGATCATCGTTGCTGTTTTGAATTTTTAATCATGATTATTTATTACGCCTGCATATAGTATACTTATGCAATGCACACAGCCACCTTTAACAAGATATTTGGTTTGTTTTCTTTCTGTCCCCCCCCCCCGGCCCCCCCGGCCCCCCGCCCCCCTGCCCCGCCACCCCCCTGCCCCCCCCCCCCCCCCGCCCCTGCACCCCCCCCCTTCCGTGCGCACCGTTTCAACTCAACACCCTGCTAACTCTGCTTTACTCCTCTCGCTTTGCTTTGTTGCTTGGAATTCCGCAAACAACCGGACAATGCCAGCCCCTCGTCAAGGTCTTCACTGTGAACCAGCGCCATGTGGAGCAAAAACTGGCATCCAGGACGTCCCTGACCGTCTACCTGGACGTTATCGCCAGCATCTACTCGCCCGCCACGACCGTGGCCGGCACCCTGACCGCGTCCATGGGTTCTACTCCCGGCGATGCCATTATCCAGCCTGTCAGCAAGCGGGTCACCCTCTCCCAGGGGGGCAACGTGCTGGAACCGATCACTCTGGAGGTGAAGGACGCCAAGAAGAGGGAGTTGCTGTGGTGGCCGCGGGGGTACGGCGGCCAGCCGTTGCTGCCGGTCACTGTAACGTTCACTGTGGAGCCGACCGTCTCGCATAGCCTGACCAAGAACATAGGGCTGCGGTAAGCGTCCGGAGAAGGGGAATGGTCGTGTTTCGTGGTTGAATAGGTCGGTGGTGCTAGTCAACAGATTACTGGTTGCGTTTACTGGTTGAATTGGCAGGTGCTAGGTACAGCAGATTACTGGTTGTGCTTCGTGGTTGATTAGGTAGGTGCTAGGTAGAATATTGCCGGTTGTGTTTACCGGTTGAATTGGTAGGTGTTGCACCGTGCTGCGATATCTTGAATTTGTCTTTGCTCAGTGTGCAGCTTTTCTTGGACGTTTGGAAGCATAGCCTGGCTGACGTAATGACTGACACGGCCTTTTGATGGTAGCTCCATTGAGGGTGGTTTCGGTTGTTAAATGGGGTATTTATTTCCATCGAGGGTAATTCCTCGTGTTAAATGGCGGAAGAGCGATCGCAGTGATGGTACTTACAACTGGACACTCCTGGCCGCTAGGAACACCTGCCCTGATCACGCGAGGTTGGTTTTAGCTAAACCGTCTAGGTCGCGATGAGCGTTAGCCAGCCATAATTTTTTATGTCCACGGCTCCACATATCCACCTCCATTCATTCCCATCATCCTGAACGACTCGACAAACGCGGATAAGATAACTGCAGGCTCGAGCTACCATGATCCGGATTCTTCCAGGTTTCTGGCCTGCGCTGGTTGCCTCTTTGATGTTGCGTTTGAAAGGTCCGTGCTGGTAGGCCCGCATGCTTGACGCTTCATGTCCTGCTCGTCCCAGAAGGAAAGCCCCCTTTGACCTCTGAGTTTTTGGACGCAGCAAAGGGTTCTCTGTGGGTTTAATCATTGCATTCGTAGAACAGCGAGAGGAGATGATGTTGTGTATTGGGTATTCTACACTGTGTGCACACTCTGCACTCCTTGGACGTGTACACTATTTGCGTATTCTAGACTCTATTCTATATGCTCACTCTGCACTCCTTCCAACCCTACCCAACAACCCCTACCTTATGACTCCAGCCAACAAACCTGCCTTCAAACCCCACCCAACAAACCTACCTTACGACCCCACCCACCAGCCCCTGCCAACCTCCTCCAACTACCCCTCATGCAAATAATGATCCATCTAAATATCGATCCAGTGTCATGCCAAAACAGAAGCCTCATGCTGTTGCGGTACAGACAAGCCTACCTTAACAATTACCCCACATCTTCTGGTCCTTCCCCCCCCTCCTTCCCCCCCTAATGCACAACCTAACCCCCCCCGAGCTCACACCTACCTCCCGTTACCCTAGTACCCTACCCATGCACGCAGCAACATCACGCATTGCTCAGGACAGGGTCCCTGGCCATGTCATTGATGATCCCAACGTACAAAACGCTTCTAATGCTAACGGAACGCAACCGCAGCAACATCACACTCGTGCGGGACAAAATCCCGGACTCGGACGGCGGCGGGGAGACCTTCTTCTTCCGCGTGAACGGCGTCGACGTCTTCGCGCGCGGTGCCAACATGATCCCTCCAACCGCGACGCACGCGATGGGTGCCGGCCCGCCCCCGGGGTCCTTGTTCAAGGTATGAAAGGGGGCACCTGGTACAATGCCGTGTTACGGGCTTGGTGGTGGACGCGATCCATGGCCAACCATGCCCGGTGCGATGCAGTTACGGTTCGGGGCACGATTGAGTCACCATTCTGTCACAATAACAACGCTTTGGCTAGTGGTGCGAGTCAAGATTTATTTTTAATACCAGTGCGCTTTACAGTATCACTTTGTTTACTTGATGGCGTTTGCAAACACAGTGACGTTGTAAACACACTGGGTTTACAGTGTGCCCGCATGACCGCATGACCTTCTTTCATTCCATTCTTTCTGCCAACAACAGTGCCCCCTCCCCTCTCCCACCCTTTTAGAAACAAAGTTCTGTCAATCCATGAGCCGCCCTTTGCCTTCGTTCCTGTGCTCCCTGCTTTCTCTGTTTCTGCCGACACCGGCCGCCCGAGCAAGGCAGCTTTGCGACCCCTCTAACATGGGAGTTGATGTCTGGGGCAATTCTGTGATTCTATGGTGCTTCATTTCCCCAACTAGAAGCCCTCAACTAGATAGATAGGGAAACTAGATGTAAGTAATGCTCATGGTGTATACAAAGTGCATACACAAATGGCTATATTTTCACCCCAAAGCGGGATATTTGTATGAAAGGAATTAGGTAACAAGTGCAGCAGAAGCTACTTCTCGCTGAAGTACGTTTCTAAGGCAAGTTAACACGATGCTACTAATTGCTACCAACGGAATGCACAAGCAGCTGGCTGCATACCTAAGCCTGAACTCACAAAGCAAAGCATATTTATTAGACACAGCGGGTCACAAAGGGACTAGGAAATAGTTATTAGGCTCCGCAAGCGGTCGAATAGAATAATATATATCAAGGGGAGTTTTTAAAGAAGGCTAGATATAGGACTACGACGCTAACAAAGTGATGCGTCCTCCCTTGCTACCCTTCCATATCTCATACGACAATAACTAGTAGTATTACAATAACTGGCGTGTGCTTTTCTTTCCGTATCCCCCCTCCCTCCCCCCCCCTTGCCCACGAAAAAAGAATGCACTGTCAATAAGAATGAACCGCGCGTTTCTGTCCTTACTCCTCCCCCCCTAGCCCGCGAAAATAATATATATACTGTCCCCATAACAACATATATACTGCCTTTATATACTGTCCATAACAATATATACTGTCCATAACAACATATATACTGTCCATATATACTGTCCATAACAATATATATACTGTCCATAACAACATGTATACTGTCCATAACAACATATATACTTTTAATAACAACATATATACTGTCCATGTATACTGTCCATAACAATATATATACTGTCCGTAACAACATATATACTGTCCATATATGCTGTCCATAACAATATATATAGTGTCCATAACAACATATATATTGTCCATAACAATATATATACTGTCCATAACAATATATATACTGTCCATAACAACATATATACTGTCCATAACAACATATATACTGTCCATAACAATATATACTGTCCATAACAACATATATACTGTCCATTACAACATATATAATGTCCATAACAACATA
Source organism: Mesostigma viride (assembly GCA_009746045.1). Taxonomy (NCBI): domain Eukaryota; kingdom Viridiplantae; phylum Streptophyta; class Mesostigmatophyceae; order Mesostigmatales; family Mesostigmataceae; genus Mesostigma; species Mesostigma viride. Next base: position 2,810,877 of record RPFO01000104.1, on the reverse strand, counting down.
TGTACTGTCCATAACAACATATATACTGTGGATAGTAATGGACCGCACGTGTCTGTCGCCCTACACTCCCTCGTTTCTCTCTTCCTGCCAACAGCGGTCGCCTGAGCAAGCGGCACGCGACCTCGTGGCCAGCGCGGTGGCGGGTCGCTTCAACATGCTCCGCATGTGGGGCGGGGGTATCTACCCCTCGGAGGCGCTCATGGACGCGTGCGACGAGGCGGGGATTCTGGTGTGGATGGAGCTGGCATTTGCGTGCGCCAGCTACCCGCGCAACGAGGAGTTCCTGGAGAGCGTGCGCATGGAGGTGCTGCAGGTGCGCGTCAACCTATGGTCCATTCTTAGGGAGTAGAAGTCTATTGAGAACCAACTTGAGTATCCACTTTAAGCTGGGTGTGGTTCAGCCGTTGGGTTTGGCCATAGCGTGCGCGGGGGGGATGCTGCAGGTGCGGGAAACAGACCCTAACAGGCGTAGAACGTGAATGAGCTTTAGAGTATGCGTGTGGAGGTGCTGCAGGTGCAGAACTAGTTTATTGATCAGGATCGAGTGACAGTTGTGCGGCTTCATAGGTGGGTTGGGCTCTAGCATGTCCGGCAGGTGCGGCAAGCGCAGCAGGTGTGGATAATGACCCCTAATAGGTAGGGTTAGAGCATGACATGGAGTATCTGAACTCCGATGCTATGTGTGCGCTGATTCTATTCGTGCAATGTACGATTTCCGAACCCAGCAAGGTGTGACCCTTGTTGTCGTAGTTATTGTTTACGGACACACACAAAATACTATAGTGACCACACGCACATAGACACACACATACGCACACACACACGCACCCTCACACAAATACACACACACGCACACACACGCATGCACTACCACACCAAGCGCACACATGCACACACACAACAACACCCGCACCGGCCGGGATTGAGCCTCTTCGTCATCCTTGTTCACTTGTTTTTCGATCTACTCTCTCCCCCCAGCAAGTCCTGACCCCTTTCATGATCATGGTTCACTTGAATTACTCTTCTTCCTCCCCCCCAGCAAGTCCTGACCCTTGTCATGATCTTTGTTCACTTTAATTACTCTTCTTCCTCCCCCCCAGCAAGTCCTGACCCTTTTTGTCATCATCGTTCACTTTGATGATTTTATATTTCCCCCAGCAAGTCATGACGCTCCAGCACCACGCGAGCGTTGCCATCTGGGGCGGCAACAACGAGGTGGAGGCGCTGCTTGAGTGGGACGACTTCAAGAGCGGGGGGTTTGACCGCGACGTGGCGACGGGGGACATCACGAAGCTCTTTGTGGATACGCTGCGGCCGCTGGTGCAGGATGTGGACCCGAACACGCCCTGGGTGGACAGCTCACCTTCTAACGGGTATGGCGCATCTTCCAACGGGTATTCTCTCACCTTGCCACTGGTATTGTACGGTGGACGGGCACCCCGCGGTTCATGAAGATAATTCATTAAAAGTAGTAAATCAATAAATACTCGTGGGATAATAAATAAGTTAATGTGATACAAAGCATTTGGTATATGCTAGCTAGTAAATGCTATCTACTGATTTCATGCTAGCAGGTTGTACCTGCTTCAATTTGTAGGGAGGGGCTGGCTTGCGAAGTACCTGGTCGTAACAAGTATCTGAGTGGCAACGTGCCGCCGTAATAATTTTAATCTGTTTGTTACGTGCTGACAGGACGATGGCCCAGGGGCACTGAGGGGTTGGTCACCACGTTTCTTCACAGAGAGTTGTTACTTTTCTTCCTGATTTTTTCTTCCTTTTCTTCCTGATGTTTTGTTCGGTGGGAGGGCAGAGAGGGGGAGTGGGAATTGTAATGGAGTGCAAACAGGATATTGCAGAGGAATTTGAACTTGTTTTAGGTAACAGCTTTCATCCCAGCGATGACTGCAGCCATGTGCCAGCAGGTGTGAGGTGTCTATCTGGCACTAGACGCACTAGTCCATCCTCACAGGACTGCCATCTGGGGATGCACCGTTAGCAGCAATCAACGCTATTTTTAGCAGATATTGTTAGCAGGCTCAACAGTTCGTTATTTAAGGTGTGCTGGTGGTTGAGGTTTCACCATATCCACCGAACATCTTGCATCCAGCCAAGAAAATGAGATCTGGTGACTTCCAGCCTTCCTAGAATAGTGGTAAGCATGAAGCGACCCTTGCTACTTTCTCGGTTGCTAAAATTGTGGTAAGCATGAAGCAATCCTCACAACTTCCTTATTTATTCCTGCTTCACCGCTCCTGTCTGGGTAAACCTGCAGTGTGCTGAGCTACGATCCGTACGTTAAGCGCTGGGGGTCGTCGTCAGATCCTCGTTACGGGGATGTCCACTTCTACAACTACGCCGCAGATTGCATGGATCCGGACATTTACCCCAAGGCAAAGTGAGTGCCGTTTACCCCATGGCAAAGTGAATGCCATTTTCCTTAATGCGAAATGAGTGCCATTTACCCCATGGCAAAGGGAGTGTCATTTGCCTTAATGCAAAGTGAAGTCCGTTTACCCCAAGGCGAAGTAAGTGGAGTGTTTTTTGGCATCTGAATGACAAGGTCACTTACTTGCACGCTTGGTCACTAAACCGTGTTCTTCTTATTGGGAGAGGCACTTGCCGTGCGTCAAAACCAGAATCCCTTGGCCCTTGCCTAGTTACCTGCACTTTTGTTAGTGGCTCATCCCAGGCTGCTGCAGAGCCTACCTAGAAGCTTGCATAATGCTTGCGTGCTTGATGCTTGCGTGCTCGATGCTTTGTACCGAGATGCGTGCTTATGTCCTTGGCACGAGTTGCCTCCTCGCCTCCTCGCCTCCTCGCCTCCTCGCCTCCTCGCCTCCTCGCCTCCTCGCCTCCTCGCCTCCTCGCCTCCTCGCCTCCTCGCCTCCTCGCCTCCTCGCCTCCTCGCCTCCTCGCCTCCTCGCCTCCTCGCCTCCTCGCCTCCTCGCCTCCTCGCCTCCTCGCCTCCTCGCCTCCTCGCCTCCTCGCCTCCTCGCCTCCTCGCCTCCTTGACTCCATGCCACTTGCCTCTTTTCCCCCTTGCTGCTTTGGCCCAGGTTCATCTCTGAGTTTGGCTTTCAGAGCCTGCCCTCCTTCACCGCGTGGAAGGAGGACATCCGTGACGCGCACGAGCTGGCGCTGGACTCCAAGCTGCTGGACGCACGCCAGCGCCACCAGGGGGGCACGCAGCAGATGCTGGCCCAGATGCAGCGTTACTTCAAGCTGCCATGGGGAGCGGAGCCCTCAAACGAGTTGGGCCTGGCGGCAGCCAAGCAGGTGGGTAATGAGTTGCTAGGGCCACGATCAGATTTACCTGAGTTTCGCGAGATAATGCCCCACTGTAGAATTGCCAGGCAGTTACGAGATTTTAGTACGGCTTTGAAGGGCGCACGCTTAAGTGTACACTAATACACCACATAATGCGTTTGGTTTAGCTCTTCATCATTAAGTGATTACTCTTCCGCTCTTGGCGAATTTTTGTTTTTATAAGGTAAGATAACAAAATAGCTATGCATTGGACGCGCATTAAATTATGCCCATTCACATGCTGCACACCAATTTGAGCAACCAAAAATGAGCAACCAATGTCCTGCCCCTGGCACCCCCGACCCCCGCCCCCCCAGCCCCCAACCCCCCATGCCTGGTAAGAATATGCTCACACATCACAATGCATACACAACAGTGCAGCCTCTGCCACACCCACACACACACAGACGCACACGCACATACGCTCTCTCTTACTCACACACTTACAAGTCTCTGATGCCCCCGAAATCACCCCCGAAACGCAGCGGTTCGAGGACCAGTGCTGGCTCTCCCAGGTCCAGCAGGGGCTCTGCTACGAGACCGCCGTGCACACCTGGCGCCGCCTCCAGCACGACACCTCCGCGCGCACTATGGGCGTCTTGTACTGGCAGCTGAACGATGTGTGGAACGCGCCCAGCTGGGCGAGCGTGGAGGCGAGCGGTCGATGGAAGCTGCTGCACAGCTTTGCGCGGCGGTTCTTCGCGCCGCTGCTGGTGTCGGCACGGATCGTGCACCATGGGGGCGCGGCCACGGGGGGAGCGCATGGGGGCCTGGTAGGGGAGGCCGTGAGCTGACAAGCTTGGGATTACTTAACTAAGGGAGCTGAAAAGGAAGGGGTGGGGAGTATGTATTCCTTGTGTTGGCTTCAGGATTGTTCTGTGTGTTCAGCCGCACGGCGGTTGCCAAGGGGTAGCCTGGAGCTGATTCTTTCCCCTTCTTTAGTCGGCTGCCTTCCATCTGAATCCATATGCCATGCGCCACCCTTGTAAGTGGCAGCATCCTCACTCGCTGTCTTTCACTGTCGCTCCAACTGGGTCCCCCCCTCCCAGCACCGCCACTATCACTCCTACCACCGCCACCGCCACCGCCACCGCCACCGCCACCGCCACCGCCACCGCCACTGCCACCACCACCACCACCACCACCACCACCACCACCACCACCACCACCACCACCACCACCACCACCACCACCACCACCACCACCACCACCACCACCACCACCACCACCACCACCACCACCACCACCACCACCACCACCACCACCACCACCACCACCACCACCACCACCACCACCACCACCGCCACCACAACTATCTTCTTCTGGCTGGCTGTCACAGGCGGCTTCTGTGCAGGTGAACATCAACAATGACCTGCCCTATCCGGTGGAGGGCACAGCGACGTTTGAAGTCTGGGGGTTCGGGGACCGTTCGGGCCCTCGAAATACGGGTACGCTGTGGGCGCTTGTGTGTCTGCTTTTACTGGTACGCTGTGGGCGCTTGTGTGTCTACTTTTCAGCGAAAGGTAGGCTAGCGAGAGGCTACCATGAGCTTTGAGGACTATCCAGCGTCTAACAAGAGTTTTAGACTTCAGCTATCGTCTCATACCCGTGTCCCCGCGTGTAGGATGTGGCATGTGCTCTGCGTGCCGCTGATTTTGTAAACGAACCCTATCCCTGTAGTTGAATCGAATAGATGCCACCCCCACTGGCAGGTGCACTTTGGCTCAGTGCGTTGTGGAAACGACCTTGGCACACTTGCCGTTAGCTACCATTCATGCAGGTGTGCCTTATCACACACATGCACATGCACATGCACATGCACATGCACTGCCCCCTTTGCCATCCCGCCTCCCCCCCCCCCCCTTCAACAACCTCCCTCACCCCATTTCCCCAACCCCACAACAGCCGCTCGCCAGCTATCGTTCCATGTGCCAGCACACAGCGCGAGCGGGACCAGCAGCACGCGGGGACTGGTGGAGGGTGTTGCAGCGCTTCTGGCGGCCGGCAACTGCGCCAGCCCGCAGGCGTGCTTTGTGCGCGTGGTGACCAGCGTGGGCCGGGCCAGCAGCAGCAGCATGGGGAGGGCCAGCAGCGGCGGCGGCGTGAACGTTGCCAGTTTGAGCGGTGGGAGGAATGGGACGGACCGGGGCTTCCTTCAAGGTGCGTATAGCTTTTGTAGAATCATAATAATCTACTGACACATTTATGTATTTGAAGCTAGTTGCAGTGTGAATCTGGCCGAGTATTTCCATCTCCAGCATGCGCAGGGGTCATATGCCTTCCACGGAGGGATATCGTCATCTCTAGCTTCGATGAACATGCTCATACTGGGCACTCCGGGCCGCTAGGAACCAACCCACGGATCACGCGAGTTGTTTTTTTCAGCGCTGCTTGTCTCGTCAACAATATTTATCCGTTCTCGTTCCCTTGCGTCCCTCTTTGTTATGTATCCCCCTTGGTTGACGTATCTGCCTGTTCCCTCAGCCGTCGCGACCGGCGAGGACACTGTCGACGAGGGTGACGAGGACCTCGAACCGCCCCCCGTGCTGATTTTCCTCACGCCCCTCAAGGACGCGGTCGGCTTGCGTGATCCAGAGGTGAGGATCCTTAACTCATATATCTTTTTAACTATCTTATTAGTAATTTATTCGTGACTATGTGATTGCTTACGTGGTCCAGGGGTGAGGATCCTTGACTCATGTATCTTATGGGATCATTTTATCAGTAATTTATTCGTGAATATGTTGTTGCTTACAGGGTCCAGGGGTGAGGATACTTGACTCATGTATCTTATTGAACCATTTTATCAGTAATTTATTCGTGAATATGTTGTTGCTTGCATCAGGAGGTGAGGATCAGGTACTTACATTTTGTTGAGCCAATGTGTTAGTGATGGACTAGGGAATATGGGAGGGCATTGCGCGACACAGAAGTGGTCACAGAAGTGGGATTTTCTTGTACTAGCAGCATTGAATTGTTAGTTTTAGTTTGACCTGTGCAGCTATCGCATTTTATGGGTAAATTGGTAGTGTACTACATTGGCAGGCTTGCGCGTCCCTGAGGTGCGAAGGACTTCCTGAATAGAAAGTTTTGTAGCTATACTAATACTCCTTAGTTTTCTATTTATATTAGTACTTGGTAGTAATTCAATAGTAAGGGCTCGTGCGATCCAGAGGTGAGGTGGACTTTTTGTACTACAATTTAAAGTAGTAGTGGTCTTTTAGTTGGTATTGAGTGGCTTATTGAGGCTTGCATGCTCTGAGGATAGGACGAAGTCCTGTGTAGAGGTTTGTGCTTGTAACCTATAAATTACCTTTTAATGAGGGTTTCCACGGCCATGAGGGTTATAAGTGTAAGGATCTCTCTGTACTTAACTAATAGTTAAATTATTTTAAATATCTTAATGTTGTTTGTAACTTAATATATAATGAGATGGTGAGAGCTTGTGGGGCCCGGAGGTGAATAAAGGGGGTTTCAACTGGAGTCAGTCGGCCTTGCTGACCTCTCCCTTACTTCAGTACTTGCAGATTGTGCAATTCATTGCCCCTGACTGGATTAATGGAAGAAAAAATAACTAAGTCATGAAATCAAAGTAGTCAAATACTTATGTACATCCAGTCGCGTGCCCCCATCGGGTGCAGTGCCTGTTGGAATAAAACCGTACACATGTCTGGCCTGCGCTGGTTGTCTCCTTGGCACACAGCATGTACTCAGACACGCATGAAGATGTTACATGAGTGCGGTGACTCGGGAATAAATGCGCGCAACGGGGACAACGCTTTAGAGGTGTTCCTTTCCCAATGGGGGGCCTGAAGTAGTCTATATCCTTGGCAAGGGTTGTTTGCGGCTTGTTTTGGGATTGTTTGGGGCTTGTTTTGAACCTATTAGGGGGCTGATTTGGGCCTGTTTGAGGCCTGTTTGAAGCCTGGTTGAGGCCTGTTTGAGGCCTGTTTGAGGCCTGGTTGAGGCCTGGTTGAGGCCTGGCTGAGGCCTGGTTGAGGCCTGGTTGAGGCCTGGTTGAGGCCTGGTTGAGGCCTGGTTGAGGCCTGGTTGAGGCCTGGTTGAGGCCTGGTTGAGGCTTGTTTGGGGCTTGTTTGGGGCTTGTTTGGGGCTTGTTTGGGGCTTGTTTGGGGCTTGTTTGGGGCTTGTTTAGGGCTTGCTTGGGGCTTGTTTAGGGCTTGCTTGGGGCTTGCTTGGGGCTTGTTTGGGGCTTGTTTGGGGCTTGTTTGGGGCTTGTTTGGGGCTTGTTTGGGGCTTGTTTGGGGCCTGGTTGAGG
>RPFO01000104.1:2743295-2800795 GCA_009746045.1 Mesostigma viride | reverse complement strand
CAACTCTGGCCTCAGGGCACCCTCTTTGATGTGCATTTGTCCTTCGCAACCCTTTCTTCATTCTTCTTGAAACTTCTTATATCTTCTAACATCTTTTTTTATTTACGTTTGTCCTTTGCAACCCTTTCTTCATTTTTCTTATATCTTCTGTCATGTCTTCAAATATCTTCCTTTTTATTTCATTCATGGTTGTGCACTGCAGGCGGCGCGGAAGAGTGGCTCCAAGGACGGCACCCCGGCCACTGATGAGGAGGACGAGCTTCTACTGGCATCCGGCGATGCCACCGGCACGGGTGACAGTATCGGTGGGGCGAGGAGGCACAGCACGGCGACGACAGGGGCCGGCCAGGGTGCGGATGCTGGTGGTGATAAAGCCCACGGCGGGGGGCTTTCGTGGGGCGGCATCCTGGTGCGCGTGGTCCTGTGGCCGGTGTTCGCGGCGATGCCAGCTGGCGCGTTGCTGCTGGCTTGGCGCAAGCTGGCGGTGCGCCGGGGTGGGTCAGTCCACCCGGGCTGGTCGCGCCCTCACACGGGGAAGAGCGTGTGATGGGCACTTGTGCGGCCGCATGGGGGAAGAGCGCATGCGGTCGACTCTTGTGAGGAAAGAACTTGTGATTGAGCCAGCGACGCGATATTGTCAACGGCACACCATGACACGTGCTACTTGTGATTCGAGGGAGCGCGGGAGCCTGGGGGCCTCACGGGTGAGGTGAGGGCATAGGATCGCTGACGAGACTCAGTGCGAGGCGAGGGCGTGGGATCGCAGGCGAGACTCGGTGTGACGAAGAGAGAGAGGCCCAGGATCGAATAAGGGCTCACCTCTGATGAAGGGCTCATCTTATATAGGGCCCGGCTACTAATGTGCTAGGCCCAGATGCATGTGATGTCATGTGCAACTGGTCGACGTCCAACCACGCATGGGCAAGTATCGTGCACTGGGCAAGTTCGTGCCGACACTTGGGCAAGGATCCTGCCCCTTGCACAAGCATCAGTGGTGAATTATTAATAAGGATAAACAGCAGGCTCGAGGCATCACGGTCGGAATTCTCCAGGTTTCTGGCCTGCGCTGGTTGTCTCGTGGATACGGTGGTCACTATACTGCAGTATTCTGGCCTGCGCTGGTTGTCTCGTGGATCCTGATGCGGAACCGTCTGTATTGACTATCGAGCGGGACCCTGGCGGTGGCTGGCCATGAGCCTAGAAATGCACGGCCCTTTCCCGCGGTAACGCACCGCTGCCTAAGCGCCGGGAAATTTGGGAAACATTCAACAGTGGGTCGTGCCATTTCTCTACCAGGAATGACCTTTGTTTCCGCGTCCAGGAAACAATCACGGCTTGATATAAAACTCTACATCAAGCCTTGTGGGACTTGACAGAGTGTCGGGGCATGTCAAGCGTCTGCCCATCACTGAGGGGGTGAGGGCTGAAGTTCCCGAAAAAGTTGGGGCGGTTACTGCCCATGGACATGCGCAGCAATCTATTATGCTGTGTGGACTTAATTTGCAAGAGTACGCTCTACCACTCCCTAATCAGCCGAATTGCACCCGCGGCCTCGCACAACTGCTACCAACTGCGCCTCGCACGACCGCTACCAACTGCGCTGTGTGGTGGCGCGAATGATAAGCGGGAAAGACCGGCGGCTGTGTGGTGGCGCGATGGATAAGCGGGAAAGACCGGCGGCCGTGAGGTCATGTTGGCAAGCCGTCTATCTGAGGACTCGGCAGCACTGGTGAAGGCTTGAAAGTGCGTCTCCATGTTAATGACGAAATTATCATGATTGGTCCCATCCGTCGTAATTTTTGTCGATCCATCTGGGCCTGTCCTGCCAACAGAAGGCGTGGTTAACCATTTGTGGATGAAACCCATGCTTGGACAGCAGGGTTAACCATGCGTGGATGAACCCACTGGATGGGTTGGGTGGGGCACTAGCTAGCCATTTCATTTTGATGACTGACCTCTTGGAGCCAGCGATTGAGAGTGAATGGGATGGGGCGCCCTTGCTTGCATGACGTGGCTTTGTTGCGAGAGCAATCGCATGATCAGCAGCGGCCAAGCAATGGATCTGCATGGCACGATCCCACGGGAGCCCCGTTTGGTACGTCCTGGTGGGAGGATGAGCAACTCTCTGGTTGGACCTGCAGTGGAGCTTCGCATGGCAACCAATCAGTCCTTTTTAAAATGTGTCGTGATGTTCCCGGCCCGGCTCGGGTAGCGCTAATAATTAAATAATTAATTAATTAACTAGTACTTCGTATATTAAGTAATTCATTAATTAAATTTAGTAAATATTAATCAATTACCTGTTTATTATTGTAGTGGATTATGTTATGCGCCAGGCACGTGCTCACTTTGCTAGCATTGCAGGCCGGTCGTGCCCCTGGCCTAGCGATCACGAACGAGCTTGGAGAAGGGGGGCCGACTAACAAGCAGAATTTACTAGCTGACCTCATTTATTCTGATTTATGCCTACGACATCACGCTCATCGAGAAGTCCGAGTCTGCCCAACTTTGGCTGGACTGCCTGGCGCTCGAGGCTCGGGCGGTTGCATGGTCGATAGAAATCAGCCCCAAAACAGAGGCCCTGGCCCTCGGCATTAATTAATTAATTTATTAATTAATTAATTAAACACGTGCTCCCGTTGGGGAGTCATGGAGCACCGAAGTGCTTTTAATCCCTCACACAGGGATAATCCCTGTGTGTGCACAACAGGAGAAAGGGCAGAGACCCCCAGTCTCCTCAGTTCATGCCTAAGGCATGCCACAGCTGCATTCGGGCACGCTAGCTAGCTAAACGGACACGCTAACGATCCGGCAATCTGTGGGTGCCATAAGACCCATGTGAGCATGGCATAACAAGGAGCGTGGGCAAGTGATCTGATCATAGCCAGGACGTAGCATGGCTGGCATGTACGAGGACTAAGCTAAGGCTATGGCTGGTTGTGTACCGTGCGTGAGCGGTGCCACGTGACTAGTAGTTATGTTGGCAACGCTAGGCAAAAATTCTAAGCATGGCTGCCATAGCGGCAGTGACTACCAATGGATACAAGCTAGGGCTATTAGCTATTCTAGCCCGCTGGGGGCGTCCACATCTTGTGGTTGATCATCAGGTCCCCGCCCCTCCAGTACACCTTGGGCTTCTGGGGGTCCTGCTAGGTGGCGGAGGTATTCCGGCCACAGGTCGCGTCGCTGCTGCTGCTGAGGGGGGGTCAGGGGAGCCGCCTTATCCCGTGAGTGGGGAAGGCGCTGGCACCCACGCAGTTCTACCTCACCTACCAGGCCCATGAGGGTAAGGAGCTGGTCCTTAAGCTCGTCGGCAAGGGAGGTTGACGTCTCACCTGGCTTCTGGGGGAAACGACGCAGCACCATCCGGCAGTCGCGGCGGGCGCGGTCGGTAGCCTCCCGTTGTTGTGCCTGGCGAAGGTCTTCAAGCTCCTGGAGTTTCGTAGCGATGGCGTCGGTGGTGGAGGCGGTCGCTGTCCGCAGCAGGTCCGCCTAAGAGAGGGGCGCGGAAGGTCACCAGCATCCAGCCGGGGTGGCTGGGATGCGATGGTGGCCGTCTGCTCCGCTATCTTTGGGACCTGTGAGGCCAGGGCCTCCGTGTGCGGGGGGGGGGGATGGCTTCAAGCTTCTTCATGAGCACGCCGCACTTGCCCTCCACCTGGTTTAGGCGAGAGACAAGTGCAGCGTGCGTCTCAGATGCCTGCGCCCCGGTGTGCAGCGCCGTGAACTGGGGTTGGAGCTTGTGGACGACCTTGGTTTCCACATTGGAGACCCGGGCCTCCACCATGTTGAGATCGAGTCGTGTTCAGTGAGGTCAGCTTCTCGGCCAACGGCCAGGTCACGTGCTCCTCCAGCACTGCTCGGATGTCATCCTTGCCGAGCCGGAAGGGAGCCGATGTGGCTGTCGGCCGCGCAGGCTGGGCTGGGGTGGGGATCTTGGCGGCGATTCTGTCGATAGGTAGCTGGAAGAAGCTGCACATGATGGCGAGGCGGAGGTCGTATTCTGGCAGGGTGAGGAACCTCTCCACGTTCTCGGCGGGGATGGGCGCATAGGGCCCATGGAGCTTGCGTTCCTGTGCTAAGAAACGCACTATTTCGACGCATTCTGTCGCATTTGGTCAATTGCATCCATTTACTGAAATAAAAGCGGTCGTAATCTGGTAGGTACTGTCGCCATTTGTGTTCGGGACAGCGTTTCTAATTGGGCTCTGGCGAGGCGCTTGGCGATGGGTTTGCTGGCGGTGGGTTGGCGGGCCCAGAAGGCTGGACCAGGACGATCGGGCGAGTGGGTTGGGCTGGGAGCCGGCAAGCTCCTTTTCCAAACCCCGTTTTGCATTTGGGGTCGTCATAGCTGCTTGTCACGTGAGTACGTAACTTTGGCAATACTGCGTTTCAGCCGTAACCGATTATACTGGCGTGTGCGTCTGAAAAAAGCGCATCGAATGCAAGTGGTCTGACCGAATTTGAACCTCAGGCGCAAAAGATCTGAGCTCCGCCGTCAGCCATACCGCCGTCAGCCATTTTTGTCATCATTCACGGCGTAGATGCAGTTACTGGCCCTCGGCATGGCAGGGCCCCCACCCACACTCCGCCTCGATCTTAGACGACACCGAGGTCAACTACCCTACTTCAGGCCGCTTCAAGCTGCTCGGCAGTTGGCTTCCCGACTGCGAGGACGACCTGACGACACGGATCGGCATGGCGTGGGCGCAACTCCATGACCACCGCCGCTGGTGGAGCAACCCCGCCCTACCCCGGATCGTCAAGCGTGATCTCTTCAAGGTCGTCATTCTGACGATCCTGACCTACGGCGCCGAGACCTGGACACTGACGCAGGAGCTGGAGCAACGACTCGACGGCAACGTCACCAAGATGCTGCGCAAGGCCCTTAACATCCCCTTTGGTTTGCACATTAGTAAATAATAGTAATGAGGATTTGTACGCTGATTTGCCCTATGTTTCCCACATTATTCTAGGCACAGGCGCCTGGGCCTAGCCGGGCACCTGGCCCGCACAGATCAGGTAGACACATCAGATAGACTAGCTGGCACCAAGCCCGCCCAGCCTGGGCGATATGTCCTCACCTGGCGTGCCCCAGGCGGCGCACGGCAGGGCCGCCACCCATGGACTTTTCGTGATAGACTCGGCATGGAAATTATGTGCTACCCTAGACGTGACGGCCTCACACCCGGGCAGCCTCCTGGTTTGTCTGTAATATGCATGGAGGCAGATGGTACGCAAGGATAGATGGCAAGTAGTGATGAAGGAGACCATGGTCCCCCAAGTCTGTGGGGGCTCCGCGTGTGACCGCGTATGGCATTCATAGCGATTCGGGCCGCGGTGCCCACACCCCTGTAACTAGCTAGGACCTAGATAGCTTACACCATCCATTCCATACGTTCTCGACCTTGGCCTGCCCAGCAGATATCGCTATTTTTTACTCGATATGGCGGCATTCCCTTCGTGAATAGCACGCCTGCGCCCCCCGCCCCAGCATTCGACATCTTCCCCGTAGCTATGGAGGCCACAACAACATCTGCCGCCCCAGAAACCCGCTCGCTGGACGACGTTCTTGACGCAGCTAGCCCTTTCGTCGGCACCGCTCCCGCCGCTCCCAAGAAGCCGCGTACCAAGGAAGTCACTTCCATCAGTTCCATGCCCACCGAGGCTACCCCCACGCCTGCCAACCCACCGCCTTCACCGTCTGCTTTAAGGGGACTCGGCGCGGCGAATATTTTCCGCGCCAAAAAAATTCCGCGGTACCCTCCGTACCGTGAAAAGTGGGTGCACGGTGCGCGCACCCCTTGCGGAAGTGGCCATGGCGACTGCTTTTAGACGAAACGTGACAAATCTGGCTCGCGGAAACCAGAAAAAATGCTCGATTCTTGGAGAAAATAAGTTACTGATTCTAATTTATGGTGGGATAGTTGCGATCTATAATGTCGCGGGCTCTTTTTCTTTACCATCGGCAGGGGGGGTCCGGCCTGAATTTCTGTCGGGATGAATAAAGTATAATTGATGCCTGCAGGTGTGATTGTCGATTGTTGCCAGTTTTGATGGTCCTAATGGAACCTAGTTTAATGATGTTTCTAAAGCCGTAAAAATTCCCGATGCTATCTTTACCTTTCCCGTCATTTTGCGGTAAGATAACATTAGGCCTGCGCGATGCGCGCCCGACCTCTCCATGAAAGGGTGGCCTTTCTTGTGCGCCTGGGCACGAATAAATGCCCGTTATGGTACGTTCTTGTATTAAACGTCCTAAGATAGCGCTTTCCTGCTTTCTTAGCTCGTTGAGCGTAAGCTTTTTGCCTTCTTTCCGGCCAGATGCAGCCATGAAGTTGCGGGTCCTGGCGCTGCATCGCTGGATTCCTGGATGTTTTTTAGCAAGTTCGTCTGTGACGTGGCTGGCTTGCTGCAGCGCGTGGCCCACAACCTGTCGGGAAGGTGTAATGCTTTTATTTCCATGCTTCTCTGAAATTTCTTTTGCTTTATAGACAGTTGTGTTCGAGGAAATTCACGCGGTCTTCCTAAGCAGCGGCATCATTTTCCCCAGACACTGACGAGCTGGCACCTGTCTCCTAAAGAAAGTGGCTCGTGCTTGTTAGAAAGGAGGCAGTGTGCATTTTGCGGGACACAATGCTTTGGTGGCACATGCGTCAGGTAGTTTGTTCCAATGGTCTCTTCACCTTTCCCACTGAGTAAATGATAGCCTTTGTCATGCTAACCAGAGCAGCTAGCCACAGGTTGGCTGGATAAAAAGTCAGCTTATTTTCTCTTTATATACTGCGTGTGTGGTCCTCCACATGTCCGGCTTGTTGGGCATTTTGGAAGAGGGTTTTTAATGTGTTGTTGGGTGGAACAACTTGGTTGTTGGCACAAAATCACACATTATTAGCCTGAGATAGGCATGACATATGCTGCTCAGGCGTGTCGTCCTACCAGCCTTGTTGTTAAGGGTAGACTCACAAGGCTGGCTGTGACGATGGAGGGGTGGGGCGTATGACGCTCCGGACATCCTCCTCACACTCCGTGATCAAAGTGGGCATGTTTTTGGGTGTCTAGGGTAGCAAAACAGATGTCATTTTGGCTCAGCACTAGCTCAATTCTCTTTTAGCGTCTACCCAGGTGGCATCACAGGAAAATCAATAACTTGAGCTACGCTTGTCAGAATGAGCTCAAACTTTGGGGTTGTGTTTCCCCCCACTCAGTGGAATTTAAAATGTATGGATGACCCAATCTGATGTGTTAATGATTTGATTTATTTTTTTTGGCTCAAAAAAGTACCCATTTTGCGGGAAAATTAATAACTCAAACAAATGTGACCATTTTGGCCATGTAAATAGCCCAGCTTTTAAAAAAGTGGGGGAACTTTGCAGAAATGTATGGGCAGGTCATTTGGATAAGTGGTTTGTCTTGGGCAAAATATCTCATAAATAGCGTCTTTTTCTATTTTTAGCTCGCCACCGGTGCGTGGTTGGGCGTAGTACCCCCAACAAGTGGTGGCATGAATGTCCAAACATCATATTTATGGTACTCAATCATCACTAGATGGTTCCCGAGTGCATTGGAACTGAAATTCATTAAAGTCAGTTTTTCAGGCTTTTGGACGTGCGAGTCCCCTTAACCAAATATACAAGCCTCGGAACCCGCCTGCAACCGGCCGACTTTGCGGCATTTTTCACCATGCCGGTCGCCGACGTGCTGCAAATCCTCAAATTTCGATACGACGCCGACGACATCATCCGCCACCCCGAATCCGGCGCAGCTGTGCCTGACGGCCCCGCGGAGTGGCTGAAATGGGAAGACGACCAGCTACGCACATCCTGCCTCTTTACATGCTGCCCTGAACTCTGCAACCCGCTGGCGACCATCGCGGCCGCATCCGACACCTCGGCCGACGCCGACACCCCTGCCGGCGCAGCCGACCCCACTAAGCTGCAGGCGCTCACCTCTGAGCTCAAGTCTGTGCACGGTGCGCTCAAGTCTTTGGCTGCTAACTCTGCTGCCACCCAAGGCACATTGCTGGAATTAAAGGCGACCATGGCCACCTCCCCCCCCAAGCGGGTCACGTTCGCGGACGCGGCGGGGAAGAACCTGGATGCCATAGTCGCACAGGCGGCTAAAACAGCTGCCACCGCAGTCGCGTCACAGAATGTGGCTCAGCTCAGACAACGCAATATCATTCTCAAGGATTTTGAGAAGGGCAAGCATGACACCGCACACGCACTTACCGAGGCCTTGCGGGGCCCCGCGTTCTTGGGGGTGCTGCAGCTGAGCCGTCACGTGACCATTGACAGGGCCATTCGCCTGCCAGGCCCAGCTGGCCTGGTTTTGGTCACCATGGCCACCGTGAACGACCAGAAACGGGTCATGGGCGCCCGTCGCCTGCTCAAGGGCAACCCCATCAGCATGGATGAAGACTACACCCCGGCACAGCTGGCACCGAGGAGCAAGCTTTGGAATCACGAGAAGGTCGTGGAGAAAAGGGATGGGTACGTACCGGGGGGGAAGCGTGTGCAGATGCGTCTGAAGTAGGATGGCCGCTTTGCTGCCTTCTTTGACGGTGTTGAGATTAACACCACGGGTGCAGAGTCTCGTGGTGAGTCTCGTGGTGCGAAGCGTGCTGCCCCTGGTGGTTCCAGTAGGTAGACAACACCACTCGTCGGCTCGCGGCTAACAGGCTTCGGGGACAGCCTCTAAATAGTCCCCCGTTCCACTCCCATGCATCGACCTAACAGTCGACTGAGACACATGGTGGTGCCGGTATCTCGGGCTCGATAGCTCTCAGCAGCAAGATTAGCAACACCCAACGCATGCTAGATTTTCTACGCCTCTGCGTTGCGCAAGCATCCCCGAATACCCAGAGCAGGCGGCAGGCTCGCATCCTACGCCTGCAGGACAAAATAAATGCGATGAAAAGCACTATTTCCTCCGCTTTCCTTGCCTCCAATCCATCCCCACCCCCACCCCCCGCTGCATCCACCCCCATCCCCCATCGCCATTCTCCCCTGGTGGGCCAGCAGGCATCCTTGGCCCTTGCCACCTTCAACGCACGCACATTGCTAGCAGATAGCGGCCATAGCTACCGGGTAGAGGAGCTCGTTGCCTTCTGCATAGCCCATCGTGCGTCCATTCTAGGCGTGCAAGAGCATCGCCGCTCGGTGCCACTTGGCATGGTGAGCACTGATCGCCTGGCGGGGGCCCCCCGTGTCTCGAACCCAGAATCGACACGCGGAACAAACCTGCTGTACAGTACTGTACTGTACTGTACTGTGTATGGAACACCGATAACGCCCGGGACCCGGACTCGCAAAGATTCTCATTTCGTCATCAGAGTTGAGTTGAGTGGAGTTGAGTTTATGCCCGCGCCATTCGTCAGAGTCCTGCCGCGACACCCCGGCCTTCCTACGCGCGTTGTTGTTCTCACGCCGCACATTATTGGCATTTGGCAGCATTCAATTACTGTTCTTGTTGTTGTTGTTGCCCACGCCGCACATGGGCAGCAGAGATTTGGAAACGGCCGAGGGCCTGAACAGCATGACATCACAAATAAACAAACTAACAAAGGCACTGAGCGGAGATATGGTCAGGTTGCATCCAACTGTGCGGCGCGGGATCCAACTGACTGACTGACTGACTGAGATGAGTTGAGTTGAGTTGAGTTGAGTTGAGTTTATTCCCTGCCTGACAGAGATGCTGTGGCCTTCGAAAATGAACTACCACCGCTCAGGGAGGGGCCGCGCTGGGGCGTTGCCGAGTCAAAAGCTGCAGTCAACGCGCTTTCAAGGATTTTGAGGAGCTCTTTGGTGCAGATGGATCCCGCCAGGCGCCAGCTAGGCATCCACGTATGCAAGTGGTAACTGGAAGGGAATCTCAGAGAGACTTTCACGTCCTGGTTGGCGAAACCGTTTTGACTGATGCCACCGTGGCGACAGCGCTCAGTTCAGTTCAGTTCAGTCCCACGCCTGTCACTAGTGTCATAGCGCTCGGCCTTCTTGGAAAACGGCGTTACATACTTAGCCTAAGGCGGCACAAAATTCACCTTGTGACGTACCGACTCGTCCGTGATCACGTGTCCAGCTCGACCCGGCCACACTCTGGGCAGTGGGCACGTTTACACGTTGGTAACCATCGCCCTCAACCCCGAATCGAAAAAGCTTGATAAAAAGCGCGCTAAGGGTGCTACGCACTTCGTCTTCCCGTTGTGCCAGGCATCGATCGTTCTGCAGTGCATCATGTGGCTATAAGGTGCACTAGGGCCCGGCCGGGGCGGCATGCACGCGACGTCGTCACGTCGATCGAATATCGCGCGCGTCTACTAATTTTCAGCGCCTGACAGTCGACTAGTGTTTATAATTACGTACATATGCATGCATGACCATATTATAGTAACTCGGCCGCCATGATATGAATTGCCAGCTCGATGGCAATATATTATATATGCATAGCGACGTCGTGCATCATGTAAAGTATGCATATGCATTATCATATACTCGATTCTGCGCGCAACTGCTTTAATTTGCCCGGCCGCCTTGATCACTGCATGCCAGGGTACGGATGGATGTAATTTTACGCTGCACGCTGCAGGCATGCATCATGGTCATGGGACCTGCCCGTCTCCTCGTGCACGGAGGACATTCCCTGTAGCTATATATGCCAGAGACGTCGCATGCTGGCCCGCGACTAGTGGCGCCACTGCATCATGATGAAATACGTATATCATTATTATCTATAGCTCCCGGCCGGCCGTGAGTACCCGACTGCATCGATATAATTTTTGCCGTGCAGATTATTGAGTAAATTTGCTATTAGTCCTAAGGACGTCGCACGCCTTATATATAGGCCCACTAATACTTCTCGCGTGGTACCTTACCGGCCGCGATGATCATGGACGCGCGGACGCCGACAGCTGATCGCCTGCATATGCATGCAGCTCATGCTGCAGTATCTTCAGCGCAAGTCGTCCGCGACGGCTGCAGCAATATAATCCGGACGCCGGAAATATCATTAATTGCGTCATCCCTGCGAGAAGATCACAGGCTGTACTTCGGTTTCGGGTAAGCTGCCGTATTTTGCAAAGGTCTGGCCGTTATTTATACATTACAGATACGTAAAATTGTAAATTAAAACTAGCTATGTTTATAATATCCAGCATATTAAATTTCCTGACAGTACTGTTCTTCATGTTATTTTTGTTGTTTAAGCTTGAAATCTTCGCTGCACCTTAATTTAATATGATTGTAAAAATATCCCTTCATGATGAGCATCTTTAATAGTATTCTCCATTGCCTGATCTGCATGTCGAGCTCGCTCGTAACTTGATCATGCAAGTACGCCTGCAGCTATGACGTCAGCCAGTCGAGGACCGTGATATTAAGCTAATTAAATTTCAATTTCTTTCGCGCTTTCGGATCGGCCGGCCAGCCAGCCGCTAGTGCGCATGCTGAGACAATTCCTAGTTGTATTACCTTAGTTTAATTGGCTGCATTGTCAGAAGCAATTAGAGTCACAGCTGCTATAATTCATCATTTAGGCTTCCATTGCTCGCGGCATTCGGCATGTAAGCCGATGTGGTGACAGTTATTCTAGGGCTTCAGGCCTAGACTATCAGTACACGTGGCGGTGTCCCCGTCTCCCAAGTGGGATACGGACATGGACGGTAGTGTAGTACACTGGACATATCTCTACTAGGATTTAGATCCGCACGTGCCAGGATGGGCACGTGGGTGCTAGATATTAGCACTGAGATATGTAGTGCACACGCACGTGGGTATTCACGTGGTAGGGTTTATGAGCTGTGATGCAGACCACAAGGTGGTTGCAGTGCTAGTCCTGTACGGAGGTCCTAGGGGAGGTCCAGGACCGTCCACGTAGTGCTGTTAGGCAGTCGTTGCCTGTGGGCATCGTATCAGTCCTAGCTGGAGTAGATCTAGCTGGACGGAGCCAGCACCTCATTGGTTAGCACTAGTACAGGATAGCTAGGTTACCCTAACCTACGTGCCCATGCAATCCAGCTTGGCAAGCTTGCATGGGTTGATATTATGCCAGCCATTGCATAATCCAACACACGTTCGCATCCATTTGCACGAGTGCATTAACTTGCATTTATAAAACTCTCACAGTTTTCATCTTATCATTCCAAAATGTCGAACGTTTCTGATCGTGAGGGCTCTTCGGAGTCAAGCCTGTCCCCATCGTCCGAGATTTGGACTACCGGGCGGCAGTGCGGGGCCGGCAGGGGAGGGATGATCACGCTGGCAGCGATGCCGGCAGTGGTCGCTCGTCTTCGGACGAGGACCCGCGGTTCCTGGATCAGTTGGCGGCAAGGCCGCTGCTATACAATGTATGGCGTCCCAACGCACCACCGGCGGAGGGGCAGCCCACGGCACCCGAGCTGGTTACGGGGCCGGGGAGGGTGGTGCCGATAGTGGGGGACATCCCGTCAGACGGCTACGACGAGGACGAGGACCTCGTGGACCTCGAGCTGCCGGAGGACAAGGCGAAACGCGAGGAGCTGCTCCGCCGAGAGGCAGAGCGCATTCGGCAGGAGGCCCAGCTTCGCAAGGAGCTGGAGCAGCAGCGCGAGCTGGAGGCTCAGCGCGAGGCTCAGCTGCGGGCGGAGACTGAGATTGACAGAATAGCCCGGGAGCTCGCGGAGCGGCAGCTGGAGAGGGATCGAGTGGCGAGGGCGGGCTGCGCGCGGGGCCGACAGGCGCGCGAGAGGCGCCCCCATACGTTCTCCGCAAGAAGAACGAGCTGTACACCTTTGCGCACAGGCGCACAGCGCGCTCCTTCAGGCGCATGGCTGGAGATGTGCTGCAGGAGACCGACTCGTCGGTGGAAATGCAGCCCGGAGCGCGTGGAGAGGAGCTTGTTTTGATGGACCCGGCCATGGTGGAGGCAGAGCGTCTGGCCAAGATAGAGTACGCCAGGCATTGCCAGCGGAAGGCCAAGAGGGCAATGGTGCGGTCCATGGCGGAGAACAGTCTGGCCAGGGAGCGCGCAGCACGGGAGGCGCAGCATCGGGAGATGAAGCGACTCCGTGCGAAGGCGCACGACGCAGCAGAGAAGACCCGGCGTCACCAGGCGAGGCTGGACGCGGCGATGAAGAGGTCAGAGGCGACACTGGCAACAATGGTGGGCCCGGCGAGGCGTGAGCAGGAGGCTCGGTTGGCAAGGAAGAGCAGGAGGAATGCTCGTGCCTTAGACAGGCGCATGCGCAAGGAGGAGCGGGCTCTGCGCAGGTATCAGGAGGCGGCCAGGACCTGGGCTCTGCAGGGAGAATTCGGAGATGCAATCCGGTTTGAGCGTGGTCTGGCGCCACATGAGCCGCTGCCGGAGGACGCGGTATGGACTTTATGCGTGCCCCACAGCCAGCAAGGGCCCAGCGAGGAACGGCCTTGTTAAACGCGCGTGAGCGTGTTCGTGCTGGCGCAGACACACCCCACCCCCCACCCCCCACACCCAAACACACCATGCAGACCGACACGGACCTGGAGCTGGACCGCATCGCTGCACTACTCCACCAGGAGCTGGACGCAGCGGAGGCCAACCCGACCAAGCGGGCGCGGGCAGCAGAGGCAATCGAGCAACTGCTGAGGGCCGCCAAGCGGGTCCGCCAAGGAAAGTGGCAGGAGGGGTGTGGACCATCGTCTACGCCCCAGCGGTCGCATCCAGAGGAGGATGGTGACGAGGGGAAGGACGGGGGAGCACCAGGGGGAGGGGCACCAGCAAGCACCGGGGGTATGGCGGGCGGCAGCAGCGCTGGAGCGACAACCCAGCAGCAGCAGCAGCAGCCACAGCATCAGCAACAGCAGCAGCAGCAGCAGCAGCCGCGGCAGCAACAGCAACAGCAACCGCAGCAGCAGCAGCAGCAGCAGCAACCTCAACCACAAGCGACTGTCGCTGTACCACAGCGACCCAGGTTTGATGCATCCCGTAGGGAAGATAGGATTACCTTCCCAGGTCTAGCTGAGGGATTTGTGCAGGAGGATGCACTTGAGTTTCTTTTCAAGATAGAACACTCATGGTCCCATGATAATATCCGTGATTGGTTTCCTGCTCTTAGGGTGTCTAACACGATCCACCAATCTGCACCTAGCATAAAACAAATGGTGCAGATGTATGAGAGGAGGGCAAGCACGCCTGGGGCAGATGAGGTGCAAATCTTCACAGAATTCATAGCAGACCTAAAAGGGCTCTTGACCAAGGGGGAACACCTGCAGGCTCTCAAGGGGTTCACATGGTTGGCTTCATACAAAGTCAACAAGTCTGACTACGTACGGGACAACAAACAGTATGTCCTGTACATAGACAGGGACGAAGAGTTGAAGAAGCTCAACTCTAAGTACCTGATCCATCAGTGGCTCACCAAAGCCGAGTTAGACAAGAACACCAACGCAGTTCTGCTGGCTGGCCTTAAAGACAAGTGGGATGATTTTAGGGGGGCCATGTTGTTCATTCAGCAGAGCCTAGAACCCTTCTCCACTGTCAAGGAACCCAAGGTTAACAAAGTCCAAGGGGGGGGTAGTCAGGACGGTGCAGGGCCTAGCAGGAAGAAGCTCATCAAGGAGGTGGTAGCTCAGGTCAAGGCGGTGTTCAAGGGTCCCCAGCAAGGTAAGAAGGCAGGGGGGTCATCCAAGCAGCAGGGAAATCAGACAAGGGGGGAAAGGGGAACACAGGCAGTAAGGCAGGGCCCTCTCAGGGGCCTAGTCAAAAAGGTAAGCCTCACGACTCCACCCTGTACTGCACCAGGTGCTCATGCAAGGGGCATGAGAGGGATGATTGCTGGAAGGGCAAACCCGAACTTGGATCTGATGTGGATGTGTGCCCAGGTTGCTGGGAGCCCCGCCACCCGTTACCTGCAGGGGGACGCTGCAACAAGCCCAGGAAGGGAGCCTCGACGGGGCGCACCCCAAAACAAGCCAGCACTCAGGACGACTGTAAGTCTCCTGTACCCTGGTTTCTTAATGGCCGTGTACCCTCTATTTGCTCTGTATTGCCTGACAGTGAGGACGTGGATTGGGACCTGGCTTATGACATGACGTTAGCACAGGTGGCCCAAGATCCCACTATAGCCTCCTTAGATGCAGCAGCAGATAAGGTTATATCCTATGCCAGGTTAGCCCAGCAGCTACACAAGGCAATGGGGCATGAGGCAGTGGCAGAAAGGCTGGCCAATAAAATTGATGGCCGTGACCTGGAACAGATGTGCAGGCATGTCAGGAAGCACTGTGAAGCGTGCCAACTGCATGCACCTAAACCCAAGAGATGGCATGTGGCCACCCCACCACTGGCTAGAGGAAAGCTAGTAGGGGATGTGATACACCTGGTGAAGGACACGGTGTATTACTTGGTCCTAAAAGATGCCTGGTCTAGGTTTGTTGTGATAGAACCCTTGCCAGGCATGGCCAATGAACAACTGCACAGAGCCCTGCTGATTGCACTAGCACGGTATCATCCTCAGGAAAAACTAATGCTGGATCAGCAGTTCACGTGGATACAAGATTATCCTGATCTGCCCAAGATAGACATTGCTGGGGCTCAAGATCATGAACGCCAGGGGATGATTGAACGTACCATGCGTGCTATCAGGGACCTCATAAAGAAAAATGAGTCCAGGACAGCAGAGTCTGGGAGCTATGCTGATAGGACAGCGTGGGCAGCTGAGGTGTGCAGAACTCTGAACACCAAACCCTCATGTCTTCTCCTTTTGGTGAAATCACACCAATTGGCCTGCAATCAGGTAGCTACTCTCAGGAGGTACTAGACCACTACAACACGCAAAGGCAACACTTGGCCAAGTTGCTGGCAAAAAAGGATAAAAGTAATGCCAGGCCTGTGTTTGAAGTGGGGGATCAGGTACTCTACTATAGGGAGGGGGAAGGGAACAAAGCCCACTCTGGTAGATGGCATGGTCCAGCTGAAATCATCAGGTTGTCAGAAACAGGTGACACGGTGACTATTCAGCATCACAGAGAGCGAATGGTTGGCAAGCATAGACTGAAGCTTTATTACCCTCCTTTGGCAGACGTGTCAGGGGTAGAATTCTTGGACATGGATTCAGAGCCTCAGTCTGGTGGGTTGGTCTCACCCAGTGAACTGGCCAGGGACATAGCTGATGCAAGCAACACAACCATAGACGCTCCTGTGTTCCTCAGTGGTGCAGCCCCACCACAGCCCAATGGTCCACTGGGCAGGAGGAACGTGCACTGGATGAGCAGCAGGTCGCTCCTCCCTCATCTCAGGAACAGCCACAAGTAGCAGCAGATCCTGTTGTCCCCAGGAATAAATTTGCTGAGGCTCTAAAAGCTCTACATAGAGCACACACTGCCAAGGCACAAATGGCAGCAGGTGCAGCACAAGTCAATGCTGTGGGTGAATCTGACCAGGATCCCAGTATTCTGGCAGTAGACACACAGGCACAGGTGAGCATCATCAGTGCACAAGCTGTATCTGGCCTAAGTCTGCAACGCTCGCCCTGGGCTAGAGTGTCAGATTTTTCAGGCAAAACAAAAATGGCAGTCAAAGGCCAAGTGCTAATTCCCATTCTGGGTGTGCCCACTCCCTTCCAGGTAGTAGAGGGCTACAAGG
Organism: Mesostigma viride; assembly: GCA_009746045.1. Classification (NCBI taxonomy): domain Eukaryota; kingdom Viridiplantae; phylum Streptophyta; class Mesostigmatophyceae; order Mesostigmatales; family Mesostigmataceae; genus Mesostigma; species Mesostigma viride. Next base: position 2,784,202 of record RPFO01000104.1, on the reverse strand, counting down.
GGAATGCACTGCTGGGGGAACCATTTGTCTCATACCCTGGAGTAGTCATCTCAGCTGGGAGGTTGAGTGTGACTGGGGTGGGGCAGGTCACCCTGGACCATTTTAAAATTCCTTTAACACAGATCAGTGATGGCCTGGAAGCAGCCATCAATGCTGTCAACATAAAATACCTCCCAGGTCAGGAACCCTGTGTTGATTCCCTCATTCATTCTCAGAAGCTACACCCCTCTGCGTTTGGGCTTGGTAGATGGGACATAGCGTCCATGTCTCCCTTGTCCTATGATGATGTGGTCAAAGACTGTCAAACGCAGATTGGTTTTCTGAAATGGATGGAAGCCTTTAACAGGGCTAGAGAGGAATGGGTTTGTCCTGATCCACGTAGCAAGTCCCAGGTACCACCTGTAACACCGATTGAGGCACTGCCACAAGGGGCCAGAAAGCTCAGACTGAAGTTTGTCTGCAAGCATAAACCCCAGGCAGATGGGACACCTCCCATTTTTCATGCCAGACCTTGTGTCACGGAGTTCAGGGGCTCCACTGAGCTAACAGAGGCTGAGCTGTATACCCCTGGTATTCAGCAGACGTCTCTTAAGGTCCTGTTGGCCACTTTCCTTCACCATCTGAATGCTGGTAAGGACTACGTGTGTAAAGCCACTGACATTAAACGAGCCTTCCTTAAAGGCAACCCTGACATAGCCCAAAAGGTGTGGAGGGGTCAAGTCTATGTGGTAAACACTCCCAAAGTCTGGTCTGGGGACATCAAGGAACCTCATTTAAGGCCTAACTTGGGGGTAGAAGGGCTTCAGTCAGCACCTAAAATTTTCAGGCTGTCAGCCCAAGAGGTCTTCCTGAAGCTGGGGGCCCAGTATGATGATATTGACCCTTGTTTCTTCACCATCCCTCATCCTGCTGGTATGATGATGTTTGTGTGGCATGGGGATGATCAGCTCATTACTGGTCCCAGGGCAGCTGTGGAGGATTTCATTGCTCAAGTGTCTGCTAGCTTTGAATTAGGCAAGCAGCTGGAGCTGGGGAAAGACCCTGTCAAGTTCTGTGGCATCATTCTGAACCTGTTTAAGGAGCAGAAGGAGTGGGTGTGTTCTCTCAAAGCATCCCCTGAGTATGTCATGTCTTGCAAGGATGTTCTTCCCTCTGACATCACTCCTGATCTCTGTCCCACTATTAGGGGTAAGCTAGGTTGGCTATGTGCCACTTGTGCTCCTCATCTGGCCGTGGTCAGCAGAGTGGATGATGATGTTCTCATGGAGGTAGGGTCTAGGGCTATTAAACAGGTGTTACATGATGGTCCTCCCCTTATTCTTCATGCCTTGGATCTGTTCCAACCCATTCACATCACATGCATGATGGACAGTTCCATGGAGTCACGGGTAGTCACTAAGGTACAAGCCAGAGAGGCAGGTCTCTTTATGTTGTCTAACCCCACTGGCAAGCAGTCTTTGGTTTCCTGGTTCAGTAGACTCCACAAGCGCAAGGCAGTCAGCAGCAATGTAGCTGAATGCCGTGCTGTGGTATCTGCTGTGTTACATGCCAGGTACTTGAACCATCTGCTGGTGTGGTTGCAGCATCAGGCTGGTAGTTATGCTGGTGTCAAATCCCATCTGCTGACTGACAGTCAATCCCTTCTCTCTTTCCTGGACAACCCCTTGGCTGTGCACACCGATTTGGACTGGATTGTCCTCAAGCAGGAGTGTACCTATCTGGAGTCCAAGACTCACATCCGAGACCCTGACAATGCAGCAGACGCACTCACAAAAGTGCCACAGGCTGCAGGGCCTCAGTACAGAGTCCTATACACGCTGATGAACCCATACAATGGCAGAGGGTGAAGTGCCTCAGCCCAGGGCTATTAGCACCAGATAGGAGGGTGGTCATGGGGTGCCAGGGTCTGAAGTGTCCCACCCGTAAGGCTCTCTTTGCGTCATTAAAGCTTGAGGTCAGAAGGGTCCTCCTTTATTGATGGCTTGTACTTTGTCAATAAAACGTGTGGTCATATTTTTCTGGCAATGGTTTATTCCCAACACAGGCACCCAACCAGTGGGGATGTTGTATCCAACACGGAGGAGCTATGGGCGCTTTTATAAATGCATCTCTTTCAGTGTCCTGGTTGTCCCTGTGGGAAACCTTGCTTATCAGTAGTGGTTGGCATATGAGTGGGTTGTGGGAAGAGTCTTCCCCTCACTCCCCAAAGAAAAGTAATAATGGGAGTTATTCTAGGGCTTCAGGCCTAGACTATGTATCAGTACACGTGGCGTTGTCCCCGTCTCCCAAGTGGGATACGGACATGGACGGGAGTGTAGTACACTGGACATATCTCTACTAGGATTTAGATCCGCACGTGCCAGGATGGGCACGTGGGTGCTAGATATTAGCACTGAGATATGTAGTGCACACGCACGTGGGTATTCACGTGGTAGGGTTTATGAGCTGTGATGCAGACCACAAGGTGGTTGCAGTGCTAGTCCTGTACGGAGGTCCTAGGGGAGGTCCAGGACCGTCCACGTAGTGCTGTTAGGCAGTCGTTGCCTGTGGGCATCGTATCAGTCCTAGCTGGAGTAGATCTAGCTGGACGGAGCCAGCACCTCATTGGTTAGCACTAGTACAGGATAGCTAGGTTACCCTAACCTACGTGCCCATGCAATCCAGCTTGGCAAGCTTGCATGGGTTGATATTATGCCAGCCATTGCATAATCCAACACACGTTCGCATCCATTTGCACGAGTGCATTAACTGTGACCATAAGCTACTACTGCTACTACTAAGCTAGCTAGGCAAGGTTTTTTGATATTTCTGACGTGGTTTGACTTTTCTTTGACTTTTCCTTTTACAACTCCAACCATTTGCCTAAACGTGGGTGGTAGGCGCACAAAATTATAAAGACCTGAGCTGGTGATACTTTCACTAGGGGCGTGATGATGATCAATGTGTGCGGACTTAATTTCTGCAACCCATCAACTCAGCTGGAACTGTTATCTTACACTAGCTTCATTATCCAGTACTTAAGCTGTCACAGCGTTTCTGGACCACATTGAATTTCAGTGACATGCTGCCATTAAATGTTGATATAAATAAATAGTAAACTAAAATAGTCTTGGTCTGTATATCTCGATCGGTTGGTTTTCTAGTTTCTGCGCACATAATAGTTTGACTTAATGTTTCACTGTTTGGTGCAAACTGCATGCAAGCACGCCATGCAGCTGTAATAATTCGCAAACCTGCATCAACTTATTCAGAAATATGGGGAGTATTGGGTATTCATTGTTTATGTATTTATGTAATCGCCTCTCAGTGGTTCGTACGTGCAGCAGTGTGCCATATGCATGATGACTGTGCCGGCATGGGCAGCTGATCTCGCCAGCCAGAGCTCGACCCTGCATCATTGGCTATAACAGCATGCTGCCAGTAGTAGGACTGTGGCAGCTAGGCTGCACTATATATGCAATGATGCATCTTTATAACATATTGATCATATCGATTCATGCTGGAAATAATATGCATATTTGTATATAACATGCATGTTGGAAATAATACTATGCATATTTATATAATGATGCAGGCTCGCGCTTCCATGGTCCGGATTCTCCCGATTTCTGGCTAGCTGCGCTGGTTGTCTTGATAATGATATCGATTCAGCACCGTCGTCGCTATTTTTGTCAGCTACTGGGGTGTCATCAGCGTTTTCTGCTGCCAGATGATGTTGTTGCAATGTTAACTCCTGGTGCATGTCGACTCTCTGACTTAATCATTGCACCCAGCCCTAGTTCTATATTACTCGATCTACTCACGTACAGCGCCAGCATAGTTAATTTTCATTCGGTTCAGCCGAAAGGCCCTTCGGAATTAGACAATAGCGTTTCGTTGGTTGCATTGAAGCGCTACTGAGCCCGTCCAATTAAGTAATTATTAGTTAGTTAGTTTGGTTAACGAACAAGTCCGTTGAACTAGCTGGCTGGCCGCAGTTTAATAATTCTTTGTTTGTTTGGTATAACCCAGCAGGCTGCACTGAGGGTTACCGCCAGTAAAAGCACATTTGTCTGACAGCCAAAGATGTAATATTTCTTTGTTTTTTGCCGCGAAAGAAGCGCAGTTTTGGCAGTCAAAGAATATTTATTTACACTTTGTTTGTTTGGTACTCAATAGCTAGAGAAACCACTGTCAGGGGACTACACTCGGGCATTGAATATTTGAACATCTTTTGTGTTATTTATCGTTTGCAGGCGGTCAACGCCTGGCCTCATAATTATTTAGTAAAATTAACTTAGAACAATGCGGGCGGTGTACTAAGGCTTGCATGCCAATCGCCATGACGTGCAGGATTTACAAGGGAATTTGACAAATATGTGGGTAGTACTAACTTGGGTTAATACTCTTTTATACTTACTAAGTTGTGCCAATGATGCATTATTGTTTTCTCGTCGGACCTCAGTGATCGAGGCATCAGAATTTTTAATGTTTATAATTCAGTACCTGGCATGAACTAGGTTTGCTCCCTTGAAGTTTTGCACCTAAGTTACACTTATTATAAATAGTGACGGAACCTTACTGCCACTTGGGCAATTAGGTCCGTAATTATTCATCCGGCGAAAACCACTCGCCGGTATCTATTCCGCGTTATAATTAAGTTAATGTGAGCATAATGTGGAATTGATTCCGGGGATCTAGTGGTTTTCGCCGGATGAATAATTACGGACCTAATTGCCCAAGTGGCAAAATTAAGGTTGTCAGATCCATCACTATTTATAATAACTCTACATAGTTGGTACTATTGATCGACAGTTCATGCCGATGTGTTAATGGTTCCTTCTACTTTATAAATATAAAGTGTTAATTTTTGTACCCGGCCATGCGTTCAAAGGTTTTTGCCTTTATATCATGGTTTGCGCATGTATATGTATGGTTTCTTCAATGATGTACTAAGTTGTGTGTTTTCTATACCCATGGCGGTCTCTTTTGTTTTAACGAAGGCGGCGACAGGGGTCAGGGGCAGCGTAGCTGACGCCCAGAATTCCTTTCTGCAAAGCGGCTGGGATGCCGAAGCCCGGGCGGAAGCCAGGTTCGACAGGTGCTGGGAAGCAATTACCGAAAGCTAATCCCGAGGTGCCGACAGCTACTAAACAGACGGGAAAGGGCCGACTAGGCTGGCCGACGCAGAAGAAAAGGCTCCATCAGGAGCTCTCCACTTGCTCGGGCCTGCCTGAAGTGTGCGCTGCCTTTGAGGCGGTCCTCGGGACCGACTGGGTAACTACTGTCAGCCGGTGGTCTGCGGCCCAGCTGGAGTCCGTCGTTGGACTGCTGGTCGACCACGTGGACGGGCCTGAAATTCTGGCAGCAGCGGACCCAAACGAAGCGCTAGTGGCAGCCCTCCAAAGCGCCCGGGACTTGGCGGACTCGGACGAAGAGGAGATGCAGCCACCACGCCGGCCCACGAAAGGGGCGAAAAAGGGGACGAAAAAAGTCGGAAGCCCAGCCCCGAGCAAGGGAAAGGCCGCGGGGGATGTGAGGGAGCAGCTCTTGGAGCTGGCGGCTATTATTGGCAAGCAGGGGCAGGCGGGCAAAGAAGAGGAGGAGGAGGAGGAGTCCGAGGAAGAGGATTTCCTGACGAAATTGAAGGATGCGCTGGCCGGGGCAGATGGGGCTTCCAGGAAGCCGAAAAAGACCAAAGGGGTGACGCTGCCCACTCGAGCACAAGTGGTGAATTGGAGGGTGCAAGAGAGAGTGCTCCCCGAGGTGCTCGAGGATGCCAACGACAATGGAGGGGGGATAAAGAGTTGGATCATGGCTACTCGCCAAGGGGGGTGGAGGAACCAGGAAAGCAGGAAGGTGGTCATGAACATCGCCCTGGCCATGGACACACTCTTCAAGGAGTTGGGGCCGGCAGCCGGGGAGTTGGCTGGGGTAGAGTATCTCATGAGGGTGGTGGCAGCCATGCTCCTAGTGGAGAGCCAGGGGTCAGGAGGGTGGAAGGTGGCTGGCCACCTCCTTGCTCTCAAGGAAGATGCCTCCTTGGTGAGCAACCCGGCCATGAAGATGGCCCTGCAAAGCGCCACGATGATGGAGAAGCTGGGCAAGGCCCAGCAAACCAAGTAAACACCGAAAGGGTAAACCGCTCCCCCTTCCCACTGCCTCTTCCTACAATGCCTCTAAGCACTACGTGGGGGAGAGTGAGGTCAGCACGCAGACGCCAGCGTGCAACTCGCCGCCGCCGGACCTTCACTCTACAACACAAGGTGATTACGTGGTTGAATTGGCTATGGCACGGGGGGGCAGACCCTCCGCCTAAATCTGGAGGCGCGTGCTCCAGAGGAACGGCGGAGGCCCTGAAAAGGGTCAAGAAGCACTGCGAGTGGTACAGTCGCCGCGTAACCGGCGTTGCGACAGGCCCCGCAGAAGGAAGTGATCTAATCTATGGGAAATGTAATAAGTATGAACAACTTGTGGCGGAGCGGGTGAGTCTGCCGAAGCGCGAGGTGGCAGGAAAGGCGAAGCTGCTGGATTTGCTGGCGCTACGACCTAGTTGGCGAGAGGTGTACGCGAGCGAAGCCAACTGCATCAAGCCGGAGGTGGCTGCCAGTGCGAGGTATTGGAATGTACCTGCCCCCAGCCGAGGGTGCACCATGGCGGAGTGGGGCAAGTTGATGGGGAGGGCAGCGGACGTGGGGATGGTGGAGTTCCGAGAGACGCGGCCAAAGTGGGTAGACGGATGTTTTGGGGTGGCCAAAGGAGTGGGGGAGTTAAGGCTCATTGTGAATAAGAAGTTGGGGAACGCACTGTGGGTGGACCCCCCTAAGACGGTGTTACCCCACCTGGGCATATACTCGGAGGTCTATATCAAGGGTCGGTGCTACACGGCCAAGAGCGATCTGGTCTCGTATTACTATACCATCCAAGTGCCGGAGTGGTGGTGGGATTATCAAGGGCTACCTGATGTGTGGTCCACCGATGTCGGGCTGCCGGGGCGGCGGAGGAGGGTGTGGCCAGTGCTGAAAGTGCTGGCCATGGGGCACTCCCACGCTGTAGCGCTAGGGGAAGCCATCCATGAGATGGTCCTCTATGCCACGGGCGCTTTGGATCCTAGACGGCAGGTGAACCGCCTCACAAGTGTAGGGGAGCTGACCGTGCTTCGGAATGCATGGGGTAACCCAACCGCCCTAGCCATCGAGTACAAGGAGGAGAGCACGAGGGAGATGCAAATCGACCTTGAGGACCCCCCTGCCCCTATGGTATCCATCACTATTGATGACCTGGTGGTCAGCAATGGGCGCACGTGCGAGGCGGTGAATCGCTTAATCGCGAGTGCTATTGAAGACGGGTACGCGCCTAACAACCTTGTGCCCTCCAAGGACAAGACGATCATGGCTAGCCCGGAGGGGGAGGACGAGCTAGAAGCTCTGGGTGTTGTTCACCGGCGGGATGGGGTGTTGGAGCCGACAGCTAAGCAGCTCACCCTTGTGGTTGCGCACACTCGTGTACTCCTCGAGAGGGGACGCGCTACCGCTGAGGCGCTGGCGGCCGTCGTGGGCCGGTGGGTGTGGCTGCAGATGCTCAGCCGCACTTGCTTGTCCATATGGCAGCAGAGTTTTAAGTTCATCAACCTCAAGGGGTGGGGCCAGCGAACGCGACCTTTGTGGCAAGGTGTGCGCGATGAGCTCGAGTGTGCCATGGCGTTGGCCCCCATGCTCCGTGTGGACCGGGGGGCTGCCCTGGCTCCGGTGGTGGTGGCCTCGGATGCGTCTAGTTTTGGGCAGGGGGTTGTCTACGCTGAGATGGCCCCAGCTGAGGTGACGGAATTAGCTCGGGCCCGGGAGGTGCGGGGTTACCCAACCCTCCTCACCCCAGGTGAGGCCATGTATGCCGGGCCTAGACCCTTGACCAAGGCCGCGGAAAAAGCCATCATCCACGGGCGATGGCGCGTCGGGATCAAGAGTCGCTGGCGCGATTCGACCATGCACATCAACGAGAAGGAAGTGCGGGCCGCTGTGAAGGGGGTGGAGCGCTCGGCCCGGAACCTCGGAACATGGGGTAAGCGGGTGGTGAGGTTAGTGGACTCCACTGCCGCTTTGGGCTGCTTGGCTAAAGGGCGTTCCTCTTCTTACCGGTTAAACAAGCAATGCCGCCGGTTGTGCGCTCTTACGTTGGTCACCGGCAGCCGCTCACAATGGGTCTGGACGCCAAGTGAGCTTCAGCCTGCGGATGGGCCTTCGCGGGGGCTTTCCATGGCTGCCTCGGTGGCCGGGTGGGTCCGCGATTTGACTCGCGAGGGTGTTCATCCCAATCCCGGGCCTCGGCTTGGCGCTAGCTACTTGACCCTTCTTGAGGGCAAGGTGAAGCCGGCTACTTTGATGGTTTACCATCGGGGTCTTAGGTCCTTTTTCGCATGGTGGGCGAGCCGGCGGGGTCGGGTTGGCAGCTTGTTGCGCGGCTTGACGATAGAGGAATACTATTGCGAGTATGTCGCTTGGGCGCACTCACGGTGTTACAGCCGCCAGTTGTGTGTCAATGCGCTTATGGGCCTGAATTTGTACTTCCCCCGGGAGGTGCGGGATTGGGCCTTGGCACGAAGTGTTTTGGCTGGCTGGCGCACGTTGGCACCCCCTCGTGCCCCCCCCCCATTCCATGGGAGGCTGCGTTTGCGCTTGCTTGTACTATGGTGCTCCAGCGGCAGCCTCGTGCGGCTATGATGGTCATCGTTATTTTCCAACAATACCTGCGGGTATCGGAGGCGCTCAACCTGTTGGTCGGCCATGTGCGCTTGCAGCCTGATGTTCGGTTGCGGGGTTCGCAGCGGGGCGCCTTGTTGTTGATGTCAGCTAAGACGGCTAAGGGGGAGGTGCAGTCTGTGGTGATCGAGGATGTCATGACTGAGACCCTCTTGCGGGCTTGTATGCGTGGCAAGGCGGCCTGGGAGCGGGTGTTCCCTTACGATTATGCCCAGTTCAGCCGGGTTTGGCATCAGGCCACGCAAGCTTTGGGGGTCGACACGGTGTTTACCATTCACGGGCTGCGGCATGGGGGGGCTACCTATGATTTTTTGCGGCAGCGCAGCATGGCTGATATTCAGCATCGGGGTCGCTGGCGCAGCAGCAAAACTGTCGCCCACTATGTGGGATTGCACCGGAGCTTGGCCCTCACCCTTCCTGACGCCCTGGTTCGGGCTATCGCCGCCTGCCCCCCGCGCATTTGGCGGAGCGTCTTTTCTCTGCCTTCCTCTTAAGTTCCCTTCATTCTTGTCTTATGCGTCCACCGGTTTTTGTTTTGCCCCTGGCTTGGGTCGCCAGGGAGGGATGTAAGGGTAAGGCTAGCCTTTTTGGACATAAAGTGTTCCCATGGGTAAGGATGGCCAGTTGAGGGCCACTTCCCGATGTGCTCTACTTATTGTTTTAATAAAGAGTCTGGTTACCCTGGAGTTCCACGGTTAATAGAATCGGGGTTCTCTGAACATAGTTTCTTTATAGTGATACGGAAGGGGAGCCGCTGATGCTAGGTGAAATAGAGCTGGGTGATGTGATCGTAATAAGGTTGATTAGGCTTCTAGTGTACGAGTATTACGGAAGATATGGCCTAATTGTTGCGGCCCATACCTTGACGGTGTGCTGAGTACCTTGACGACGGATTTTTGCGTCTAGGTTCTCCCAGCAGATCTGTGATTGCGGACGGGTTTGCAACAGGCAATATCTGAAGTAAAACTTGACGGCTAAAACTGTTTAGAGGCCGTTGCCGGATCTGGCCGTTGGTAGAGAGCCGTTGGCCTTGAAACACGATAAAAGCTTGCTCACCTAGCTCATGGCGGTCTCTTTTGTTTTCCCACCCGCCCTCCCTGTGTGTTGCCTGTTTGGGGGTAAGGCTAGCCTTTTTGGACATAAAGTGTTCCCATGGGTAAGGATGGCCAGTTGAGGGCCACTTCCCGATGTGCTCTACTTATTGTTTTAATAAAGAGTCTGGTTACCCTGGAGTTCCACGGTTAATAGAAGGTTAATTATTTTGTGTACCTTATTATTTGTCCGTGCCCGTGCATGGCTCCTTGTACAGTCAGTTGTTTGCGTTGCACCCGACCATCAGGTGTACACTTAATAAATCATTCCTTCTTCCATTTTTGTTGCACTGATTCATACAGAAGGTGCACATTGTCAATTTTAGATGGTTGTTGCTGTTCCATGCATCATCGCTTGGAAGCGCTGAGTCACTTGAGAATGCTACGCTGTGCGCTCCTCAGACTCCTGTCAGACATCAGAGTGAATAATTCCCCTCGATCTGAAGTATAAGCGACAGTAGTTGTTGTCGACCTGCCGGGCAACTTAATAGTTAGTTTTCCGTGCTTATTAAACCCTTTGGTTTAGTTCCATATATACTCTCTCTGGTTCCATGCAGTCTCTCTCTCAGTGGTTTTCTGTGTACATACAGTCGGTTCCGTGTTTCCATGCGGTCCCTTCCATCTTCCATGTTTTACCCTATCCCTTGCCGTCTCTGGCCTCCATCCCGAGTCCGCCATCGCCCGGGGGATCACAGTGATGATACAGAGGACTCCTTTTGTAATATACTACTATATAATTAATGTCAGTGACGACGCCCTCGCCTTACATATCACCACCACAGCTGCCATATTGGTGACTGACAGCAGACAGTCTGTAACGTCACTGCATGTGTGTGGCCACCATATGTACACCGCGCGATGTGCAGCTCAATGTGCAACAAGATCGGCATGGCGCGCCGCGGGCTGACCTCGATCCGCTCGTGGCCTGCGCGTCTGCATGGCTACGCGCTTCTCTTCACGCTCGGCGGGATGGCCACCGTGGAGCCCCACCCGGGGGGCACGGTCCACGGTGTGCTGCACGTGATCTCGGAATCTGACTTGGCGGCGTTGAGGGAGATTGAGGTCGGGTACGTCATGGAGGAGGTGACGGTAGTGCCGTACGCCAGCCGCAAAGAAGATATAAAGGAAGACAAGGGAGGAGATGCCGGCACTTGCGAGGAAGATACTAACCGCAAGCCTGAGAATCCTTGCGGCATGAAGTGCGAGGGCAAGGGGGTTGGGGAGGGTGAGGGCACGGGCAAGGGTGAGGGCCAGGGCGGCAAAGGGGACTGTCGGCCGGAGCACGTAATGGTGGACTGCTGCAAGGGTGAGGGCTGTATTGACGGCGGTAATGACCAGGGGTGTGGCGGTGAGGTGGATTCCAGGGGCAAGAATTATGGCAGTTGCTTGAGGCCTGACTGCCGCACAAAGGGTCGAGTGGGTCACTTGGCGGGAATCAGCGGCCGTCAGAGTGGTGACGATGGCCAAGTCGAGAGCTGTCAGTTTGACGGCGTCAGCAGCCAGTGCCGTGAAAGCCATCCCCACATTCATGATGGTCGCCGCCAGTCGGCGTGTCCAGCAGGGGAATCATGTAGCGCTCAGCAGGATTATTTGAAATGTTCGACTGCTCCTCCAGCCGATCCTTCAATCGACTCTACATTCTACTCTCATCGATTCCGCGGGATCGACCCCTGCACGCCCCTGATGCCCTACAGTTGTCAGAGCATTGCTGTATTTGACAAGAAGATGAGGACAGGAATCAACCGCTGCGCTGGCCATGACGGTGGCCATGACGTGGGGTATGGCGGTAGCCATCGTGATGCGGCGTTGACGGAGGCGATGCTGGTGGCCATGATGGTGGCCATGGCATTGGCCATGATGGGGGCCATGATGGGGAGGGCACATTGACACCTTTGAGGTTCGGATGCGCTACGGGGCCGGGCGGGGTCGGGGCATCGGGCGCCAGCACGTTCTGCGTGGCCACAAGTGCCGGCGCCAGCATCGTGTGCTGCAACGCAACAAGTGCCTTTGCAGGCACAAGCGGCCGCTGCAGCGCACAACTACGAGGTCTGCCCGCCACAAGTGCCACGCCTCGTGCTACAACGGTACCTGCTGCTGCAGCCACAAGTGCCACCTGCCACATGTCGCAGCAAGAAGGGGCCGCGGCGCCGGGCAATACTTTGGTGCCGCGTGCGTTGGGCAATTCTAATTGCCTGTGCCATGTGGCAGGTTCATGCACCCAAAACAACGCGAGCGTGGTGGCGAGGGAAGGCGGCGGAGAACTAGGGGAGAGCAGCCCAGGCTGTGATCAAGGGGTGGGAGGGGAGGGGGGGGGCGAAGGAAGGGGGGGGGACGGGCATCTGTGGGATGAGGGACATCGTGGGGGGGGGCATGGGTTGATTGTGGCTGGCGTGAACGTAGCACATAATGAACGGAAACTTCTTCACAGAGGAGGCGGCGTGAGCCACGGAATTTCCGCTGCCAGGGGCTGCTGTCGATGCCGGGAACAAGTCTACGAGGACCCGCCACTAGTCAGTCAAGACCTCGGGCTGACCGCCAGGGTTCACAAAGAAGACCTGCCGCCCGGCGGCCCTGCGAAAAGCCTGCCGCCCGTAGCTCGACAAGACCCAGTACCCTCCACTGCTCCAGAAAACCTGCTTCCAATTACGGCGGACCAGATTCCCACATCCATGATGAACCTGTCAGAACCTGTCACGGAGGAGCTGCCACTCTTTACAGGATCAAAGGGTGTGCCGCCAGGTGGCGCCACTGTGGATCTGCCCCCCGTCACCGCGCTGACCTTCCGCTACTCCCAGAGCGTGCCCCCCAGCCAGCGCGCTCTTCCCAGCGAGCGCTACATCCGCATCATATCTGCCGGGTGCGAGGACGTCGGGGTGGACCCTGGCTGGGTCTCCTGGCTCCGTTCCGTCCCCGTGGAAAAGGAGCGAGATGAAACCGATTGGCTGCGGCTCGGCGCCCTTCCCAGGTGCCCCGTCGTCCGATGCCCGGCGTACCGACGGTGGACGATGGCAGAGGTGGAGGAGTGTGCGGGGAAGGAGCTGGTGTTTGTGATGGGGTACGGTCCCCGCACGGTGCTGAGGGTGGCCCCCATGGGGGATGATGCGACAAACCTCATGCGGAGGATGGCGTGGCGGATATTCAGTGGAAAGGACATCACGTTTAGCGTGTGCAGGAATCTGTACGAGCCGCTGCTGCCGGACGCGCCCAGTCCGGCAGAGCTCTTGCCGGTGCATTATCGATGGGTGGAAAACTTTGTGCTCGGGGCGTGGTGGGACCATTTCCGGCTGGGGGGGGAGGTCACGCTGCTTGGGTATGTGGATGACGAGGGCCCGCTCTTGTCGTTGTCACCGCCGGCATCGCCGCCGCCGTCGTCGCCGCCGCCGACGTTGGGGCCCGTGGCATCGAGGAACATTGAGAAAGGCGGTGGGGAGGAGTCCCGCAGTCTGATGATTCAAGCTAGCTCTGTACCGGTAGGCCAGATCAATGTAGATGCTCATCAAGGCGGTGAATCGGCGACTACCGGCGGGGATGCAGCAACGGAGGTGGACCGGGCTACGTTTTGTGGCTGGGGTGAACCCTGTGGTAAACAGGGCGAGGGGGTGACAAGGGCGCGGAGGCGGGCATGCGGGCGGGGGTGGCATCGGCAGGCTTCCTGGCGGGGACGACCTGGCTGGGTGTCCTGGCGAGCAAGTGGGTGAGCCCTGTGGTCGCGGTGGTGAGGCTGCTCAGTGTCTTCGCAGTGGTGACGGCGGCCGCAGCCTGTGCTTCCTCAGCGCTTTCAGGGGACTATACCATAATGAGCTACTCAATGAGCTACGTACTGCTCAAGCTTGAGCTTGTACATATATATTACCACTTGAATGCGGAGAGCTCTCTGTCATGCAGTGAGGTGGATGAGTGAGGTTAATGAGTTACATGAGCCTATTTGAGCTAGAATGAGTGTCTGACTGGGAGCTTAGCAGCCCCGTTAGCTTTGAGATTGTTATTGGATTCAAGGGGTACCAAGAAGAAACTTGTTTCTGATTTAATGGTTCCCAAATGTTGCCGGCTTTGATAGGGAACTTTTGAACTTGAAGGGGGTGATCCCTTGTGCGAGTGAGTTTTTGAAGACATTGAAGCGCAACGATTTCGTAGGGTTAACCTACTAGAGCACAATTATTGGGATTTTGCTTTAGGGCACTCCTATGGATGCTGCGTATATAATTAATCAATTAGTTCTCTAGCTCCCCAGTTACGGGGAGTTGCGGAGCATGCATTTATATAGACCCTAGCCTGTGTGTTGCACAACGGGAAGGGGGCAGACTTTCCTAGCTCAAGCCCAAAGGCATATATGCAAGCCGCAGCTGCTATCAAAGCGATTCGATCACAAGAATTAGAGACTCGGGCATTATTACAGAGGATCGAGTGCACTGAATCCTATAATAATGACAGTGCGGGAGTAAACTAGTCTAGCTACAGGCGGGTACACATTATCATCCCGGTTAATTAATAACATTAGCGGCATGACTGCGTCAGACACGCGAGTGCCAATACAGAGCTAAAGGAACCTTCAACCCCACAATGAGAAGGAGGCCGGAGGGAGCTAGTAGGGCGCCCGAGCTTCTCTCACTGCCACAATTAAGTGGGCAGGCCACAGAGAGCTCTCTCCGGTGACAGCAGGGTGCCTGCTGAGGGCGCAACACTGTGGGTGCAATACAACCTTGCAGCCGGCGGGTACATGACTGCCAAAAAAATGAGCATACTGCTATATATGCTACTGTAGTAGGCTGAGCCAAACTAAGTAGTGCCAACTAGGTTATGGCTAGCTTAGTAGGCGCCGGGCATTATAGAATCAAAGTGAGGCAACTATTTCTGGACGCATGAAGCTCAGTGTAATAATAGCACGTCTTCTTGCAATCTAGCCAGAACACGCGCGGTTGACATGGCTGACGCCGGAGCTCATCACGTTCGCGTCTGATCCCCAAATTCAGTCAGACTGCCGAATTGCAACTGACGCGTCTATTATTCCATGCGCATGTGCTCGTATAATCGGTTACGGCTATAACGCAGTATTGAAAAAATTACGACGCCTAGAACATGCCACCCATGCAAACTCGCTTCGAAACGAGCTTTGCCGGACAAAGACCTGCTCTTTTCGGCTCCGACTCCACCCCGCTCGCTCTCGCTCTAGCCGGAATGGCGGGGGCCCCGCCATTCCTCCAGGACTGCCTGCAAACCCGTCGCCCACTGGGAGCGGCGCCTCGCCTGAATCCAAGCGCAAAAAGTTATTACCCGCCGCTTTCTATGGGTAACGCTGGTATCCTCGTCGCTTCTTGCCTGGCCCTGCATGGTCACTTCCAAGTCTATGAATGGTAAGAGATAACCTTGGCACACTGTGCCGAGGTCATCACTCTGCTGAACGCTGAGCACCACCGCAGTATAGTAGTGCCCTGGCAGCCACAATCACAGCTTCAACCAAGCCACGTACGGGGCGTACTGGGCGCTGTTGCTCCAAGAATCGGTAGCCGACAGTGACTGTACCAGCGCCTGGTCATTCTTTTTTTTGCACCTACACATTGAGATGATAGACATCGACCTGTACAAACTCGCCAGAAGAGCTAGGCGCCCAGGCGCACGGCGGCGGCACCAGCAGCCCCAGCTTCTGCTGCTGCTGCTGCCGCCGCTGCTGCTGCGGCGGCGGCCCCCATCCTTACGTACCAAGGACGACAGATCCGCGCTGCCAGTGCTCGAGGAGCACGTGACCTGGGCGCTGGCGGATATAAGCTCGCCCCGTACAGGACGCAATTAGTTAATCGCCAAAATCAGTGCTCTTGATGCGGTGGAGGCCAACAAGGTCTTGAATATATGTCGAGACCAAGGTTGCCAACATTTGAAGTTGCAGCCTTTGTTTACCCCTTGACAGCGGGAGAAATTGATCAAGGTCGCGAGCTGGCCTCTGAGATCACCAAATCCACCCTCGCTCGCCTGCAATAGCTGGCCGAGAGCAAGGTGGTTCAGAACCTCAAGGAGCTAGACGGGGCGGCTAAGCAGACTGCTAGGCAGATTGAGGCCCAGCTGGCCTTACAGGTGCCCGGGATTGCTGAACACAGACGGCCACCATCGCCGCCCAGCCCACTGGGCCGTGCGGAGAAGCCAAGCCCCCCCGGCCCGGCCGTGTGCACACACCTGGGCCGACCTGCTTAGATCCCAAGCGGCCTCAACCACGGACGCCATCGCCACCAAGCTCCAGGAGCTAGACGCCCAGCGCAACCTTGGAGGCCACCGAGTGCGACCGGCACAGCTGCCAGGTGATTCTGCATCGCTTCCCCATGGACCTTGGGGATCGAGGATGCCGAGTCTCTTAATTGACGCTAAGCTCAGTGCATGACCGGCATGCTCCTTATAACCGGATGGGGCTCACCCCCCGGCCGTTTGGGGGCCAAAGGCGACATCGATCAGTGGCACTGCGAGGTTACCGGTTGCCCCGCTCACGGGACAAGAACGTTCCCCTGCGCCAGTGCTGCTCACCTTTGACTCGGGGACCCAGAGGGTAAGCTGTGCGCCTCCTTCAGCAGCGCAAGACTCTGCAACTCCACCCCATGCCGGTCGCTGTGTCCTAGTCCTCCCTGTTCTTACGTACGGGGCCGAGACGTGGACCCTCACAGCCGACCTTGCCAGAAAGCTGGACGGCGCGGTCACCAACATGAGCTGCGATCCATTTTTCGTGTAGGATACGCTGCTCATGTTCGCAATGAGGATCGACCTGTACGTACCTCGGCATGCTATATATCACAAGCACCATATTTAAGCAGCGGCGCCTGCAGCTAGTAGGGCACTTAGCTCGCCCCACTGAACCAGGTAGACACATCATCCATCCATCCATCCATCCATCCATCCATCCATCCATCCATCCATCCATCCATCCATCCATCCATCCATCCATCCATCCATCCATCCATCCATCCATCCATCCATCCATCCATCCATCCATCCATCCATCCATCCATCCATCCATCCATCCATCCATCCATCCATCCATCCATCCATCCATCCATCCATCCATCCATCCATCCATCCATCCATCCATCCATCCATCCATCCATCCATCCATCCATCCATCCATCCATCCATCCATCCATCCATCCATCCATCCATCCATCCATCCATCCATCCATCCATCCATCCATCCATCCATCCATCCATCCATCCATCCATCCATCCATCCATCCATCCATCCATCCATCCATCCATCCATCCATCCATCCATCCATCCATCCATCCATCCATCCATCCATCCATCCATCCATCCATCCATCCATCCATCCATCCATCCATCCATCCATCCATCCATCCATCCATCCATCCATCCATCCATCCATCCATCCATCCATCCATCCATCCATCCATCCATCCATCCATCCATCCATCCATCCATCCATCCATCCATCCATCCATCCATCCATCCATCCATCCATCCATCCATCCATCCATCCATCCATCCATCCATCCATCCATCCATCCATCCATCCATCCATCCATCCATCCATCCATCCATCCATCCATCCATCCATCCATCCATCCATCCATCCATCCATCCATCCATCCATCCATCCATCCATCCATCCATCCATCCATCCATCCATCCATCCATCCATCCATCCATCCATCCATCCATCCATCCATCCATCCATCCATCCATCCATCCATCCATCCATCCATCCATCCATCCATCCATCCATCCATCCATCCATCCATCCATCCATCCATCCATCCATCCATCCATCCATCCATCCATCCATCCATCCATCCATCCATCCATCCATCCATCCATCCATCCATCCATCCATCCATCGGGGTTCAATGCTCCGTGACTCCCCAACGGGAGCACGAGTCTAATTAATTAATGCCGGTCGCTGGGTACGGCGACCTGATCCCCGCACAGCAGGAGCAGCAGTGTCGCGATCTGTGGCCCACCTTCACCCATGCCACAAGACACACCCCGAGAAGCCAAAAGTCCACTGGCCGGCAGGGCGGGGACCTGTACATTAACAGCAAGCTATGGGTTCCACCCACGTGGCATATGCAGGATCGATCCATATGATGTCTACACTAGGTTCAGATAGGGTTGCGTGATGTTGACGTATTGCTGTATGGCCTAGCGGCACCTGCATGGCCTTCGAGCACCGTGTATGGCTCAGCATGGCTACCTTCAGTTGTTCCGCCTATGCACCCGCATATCTACCCACACTTCAGTCTTCAGTTTCATTGTGCCAGGCAGTACGTCCCCCCCCATAGTTGTCACCACGCATTTCAGCATTAATGCACCCACAGTTATAAGACTTTCCTCGCGAGTAGTTTCAATTGCAGCTGTGGCTTGCCTCCGGGCATGAGGGAAGACGCGGGTGTGTCTGCCCCCTTCCCAGTGTGCAACATACAGGGATGAAAGCACTTAAACTCTGTATTATTGTGCTTCATGACTCCCCAACGGGAGCGCCTGTTCATTCATTCATTAATTAACACGCCGTGTGTAGAGGAGAGAAGTCTGAGATGAAAGGCAAGACGATCGCGGGAGCCATGTGGCGCTGTTGTTTGTAATGGTCTAGCTTCTAGTTGGGTTGCCCTTATCATATATCCATATGTGACAGTACTCGCACATCGTGTTATTATGTAAATGAGCGATCCTCGGTTAGCATAGTACTCCGTGACACGCTTCCACGCATTTCACGCAAGTACTTCGTATTACTTGCAGACAGTGCGCGCAGCACTGCTGCAGAACCCCCGTCCAGTATTCTGACCTGGGTAACAAGGCAAGCAACACACCATCTCAGGCTCGGTTGCCCAAAGAACCATTCGGGGGTTATGTGACATGATTTTTCTTGTGGCGAAGGCATGTTCACACAAGAATGGCTACGCTGCATGGCTGTTTCAGGATTGTCCCATGCATATGGGGTGGCTAGACGGTCATGCAAGGAAAGGAATGGTGCACGATACAGATGACCTTTGTTTTACATCTGTGCATGATAATGAGACATAGTGCTCTGCGCATAGCACGCAAGTACTTATGCAAGGGAAAACCAATATCTCCGACTACTCTTGAGATTCGCCCACCACACACACAGGCTGGCTGGCTGGCTGGCCAAGAGATGCCCAGCTACTGGCTAAATGGCTTTCAAAATCCTCTAAGATTTCCGTTCTTCGGCTCCCAACAAGGCCCGCATTTGCAGGAAGGAGTTCAACACCACGTGCTCATCATTAGCCTGCCAGGAATCAACCCGCGAGGAACACAATAAGAAGCAAGTGAAAAGCAGGTGCTTATGTGAGCACACATTCGCGTTCATGGGCATAAGCAAACGCAGTTTGAGCATAGGTAGGTGCCTTTGTGAGCGCACCCACACCCTAGGCTGTCTTTGCAGACTGTCAATACTAGGAGTAGCCAATTCGACTCTGCCAAAGCCTAGTACTTCATGATATCCAGACTCGTACGTCTTAATGAATGAATGAAGGAAGGAGTGACGGAATTAATGAAGAACGAATGAATGAATGAATCCAGACTCATCACCCACCCACGAGCCGTGCATGCTTCCCCGCACATACCCGACCCTCTGCTAAAGCTCTCATGCATCCTACACCGCCAGCGTCTGCACACATCTTCGCCTCACCATCGCGCCCCCCCTCCCCTTGTCTGCCCCACACTCCTGCGTACATCAACCACCTCTCAGTACCCTCCTGTCCTACCCTGCCCTCTCCCATCCTGCCCTGCCTGTCCTGTATCGTAGGGAGTTGTACCATATGCCACCTTGCTGTAACATGCCAAGATGAGGTATCCAGTGGCCCTATCTTCTGCCGCATGCACCACCATGGAGCAATTTTTTTTTCACAAATTTTGTGTGTGCCCATATTCTCAGACACTGCTTCAAGCTAAAAGTGACCGCCAACCCATCTCCTGCGCCTGCACCACCGACCTGAGCAGCGCCTGGCTTTGCTGTATACTTCACCAGTATTGCTACTCCACTATCATGACCGTGGGCCCACCTTCTGTGCCTGCACCACCAGCTTGAGCAGCGCCTTGCGATATTCGTAGAAGCTCTCCGTGCGCATGCGCTGGCGACCGGTAGAGGGGGGGAAGACAACGCCAAGAAAGCACATGGGCACTACCGCAGTTTCAGGAGATAATGAAGTTGATTGTGCGCGTGTGCTGGGGGCGCTCAACAGGGTGTGGGCGACGCCAAAACCCACAACACACTGGCACAAGCACGGTTAAAATAAGATAACTAAGCCATTGGCACTGAAGCGTCAAGGATAGTTAAGTCATTGGCTTGCAAGGGCTAGTGCCTAATGGGCAGTGTGTGGGCAACGCTGCAGCAATGTGCTGGCAAACAGCATGTTGTTAAATGAAAACCTATGGGTGCGTGATCGTGTATGTAGATCATATACAACATGTATAAATTATACAAATCATATTTGGCGGTGCAAAGAAATGTGAGTAGCAAAAAAGGTGCAGTGCAGATGTGTGTGTCTGCATATGTGGATGCGCGTGCATGCGCTGGTGTGCACGCCGTCACCCCCACCCACCGCCGCAATTGATTCATACACATCCATACTCCCACACCAATGCATGCCAACACTTTGTGTGAGGGTCACCCCCCTGGGACTTAAGATCGCTTTGGGGGAAAAAATGTGAACCCACACACGCACACGCACGCAAACACACGCACTAACGCACGCACACGCACGAACGCACACACACGCACACACACTACATACTGAAGTATAGTGACCACGCGCACACACTACATACTGTAGTATAGTGCCCACGCACGCACAAACACACACACACACATGGGTGAGCTTGACCGATGCCATAATAAGAATGGCCCAGGTCATGGCCTGCGCGACTCTGTAAGGGCCTAGGGTCTAGCGTCCAGCACACATCGCTCACCTGCAGCAGAAAGACGCTGGCATAATACGCGACGCGAGGGTCGGTGTCTTCCATCAGCTCCCTGGCGTGGTGGGGGGTGGGGGGTGGGGGGTGGAGGGGTGGAGGGGTGGAGGGGTGGGGGGGTGGGGGGTGGAGGGGTGGAGGGGTGGAGGGGTGGAGGGGTGGAGGGGTGGAGGGGTGGAGGGGTGGAGGGGTGGAGGGGTGGAGGGGTGGAGGGGTGGAGGGGTGGAGGGGTGGAGGGGTGGAGGGGTGGAGGGGTGGAGGGGTGGAGGGGTGGAGGGGTGGAGGGGTGGAGGGGTGGAGGGGTGGAGCGGTGGAGGGGTCGAGAGCGGCGCGCGGGGAAACAGGCACGCAAAAGATTCTGATCAAGAAGAATTCGAGCGATGTGAAGCGGAGTGGATGGGTGGGTGGGTGGGAGGCAGGGTGGGAGGGAGGGAGGGAGGGAGGGAGGGAGGGAGGGAGGGAGGGAGGGAGGGAGGGAGGGAGGGAGGGAGGGAGGGAGGGAGGGAGGGAGGGAGGGAGGGAGGGAGGGAGGGAGGGAGGGAGGGAGGGAGGGAGGGAGGGAGGGAGGGAGGGAGGGAGGGAGGGAGGGAGGGAGGGAGGGAGGGAGGGAGGGAGGGTGAGTGGGTGGGTGGGGGTGAGGGAAGGAGGGCGGGAGGGTAGGCAAGTGTCATGTGGAGCTTGGTGGAAGGGGAGTGGTGGAAACGGTGCTGGGGTCAGTGAGAAGGCAAGGCATGGGAGGCGGGAGTGCGGGAAGCCGAGTGACAAGAATGGTCACAGATGCCAGAAACAACTACATAAAGGCGCAAGAGGCGCAAGAGGTAAACCCATAACTAGGCAAGGGCAAGATACGCACCCGCAGGACATCCAGGGGGCAGAAAAGGCATGCGTCTGGGGAGAGAGTGTCACAAGGAAATCTGCGCTCGACGAGGTCCCTTACTAGAAACACTGTCCCTGACTCATGGCGAGGGCATCCAATGGCACAATGTTAGTGGGGATGTGCCATGCCATGCCAGCCCACGACATTGGTGAAGCGGGGATGCCCTGGCCGAGTGATGCGCGTCAGAAGTCCTTACAGTACTAGAAACGCGGCCCCCTTTTCTAGACTCCCACGCTTGGGGGGAGGGGCAAGGTAGCGGATTCGCGGTGGTGTGGTATGCTATCCGTAGCTACAAACCACGTCTCGGACGACTAGGCATGGCTCATTCCCAATGTTCCTATCCATTACGAGGTGCCACACTCGCAGGTAGTGAGGCCGACCCCCTGAGAGGGGTCGCTTCCGCACTTGACAGTGTTAGGCAGATGGCAAGCTTGTGCGGTACAGCAGTAGCAAGGTAGGGTGCGGCCATATACCGTAGTGGTCAAAATCACTTTGCGTCTAATTACTTTGCGACCCCAACACAAGGTGAAATTTGTAGTTTGCGACCCAAAACGAAGGCGAAGTTTTAGGTTTGCGAGCCGGTCGACTTGTTTGTGGTCAGTGGTTTGGATCTCACCGACTTCATATCCCTTGGCCCCCTCTCCATGTAACCCAACTCAGTACCAACCTGAGTAATTGGATTGATCCATTGGGCCAGGTAGCACTGATTATAATAGCTAGGCTTGGGGCTGTGCGGCGCGGTAACATGTGAACTTTGCGACCCAAAATGAAGCCCATTAGTAGCAGTTTGCGACGTCGATTTGCAAACAATCGGACGCAAAGTGATTTTGACCACTACGGTAGGTTTTGCCTACTCTCTGCTCACGTACACGCACACGCACACGTATCGACAACGTCTGGTCAATCATGTCAATCATGTCAAGAAGACCGGCGATGGCCTCCCTTGGAAAGGCGCCTCCCCCATCCCCCACCATCCTGTCACAGAAACCCACCGTCCCCTTGAAGAAGAAAAGTTCTCTCTCCCCCCCTCCCCCTCGCCACCGCACTCACTTGAAGAACGCCTCCCCTCCCAGCGCGTTGGACGAGGCCCGGTCGATGTGGCACCGCCCGATCAGGAGCAACAGCAGCGTCGACCTCATGTCGCTGCAGTTGTCGTTGCAGCCCGCGTAGCCCTCACATCCGCCAGGGATGCCCGCGCCCAGCCCGGATGCCAGCATCCCCTCGGTGCCCCCAATGCTGCCGCTGATGCTGCCACCCATGCTCCCAGGGAGCTTGCTCACGCTGGCCTCGGCGCGCTCCTTGCTGCAGGCGAGCAGCTTGCTGAAGGGCCAGTGGAGGAGGCGGAGGGAGATCCAGGAGAGCCGGTCGTGGGGCATGGAGACCTTGCCCTGTGATGTAGCGGTAAACAGCCAACAAATGTATGTATAACAAATGTGTACCAGCAGCCTCAGCAGGGGGAAATATGAACGGGAAAGGGATGGTCGAGCGGCATGGAGACCTGGCCCTGTCATGTGACAGTAATTAGCAAACAATGCGGCAGCGTCAATAGGGGGAGATATGAACGAGAGATGGTCGCGTGGCAGGTTCAGGAGGGGCGGTCGAGACCTTGCCCTGCGGATGGCAGTGATAGTGAGCCAGGAGGCCGTAATGGTTTGGAAGGTGAATGGCGAGGCGGTCGTGCAGCATAAAGACCTGGCCCTGCGGTGCGACGGGTGATAAGAAACACGCTAACAACTACCTAGTCACAACTGCCTACTCACAACAGCATGCTCACGACAGCATGCTCACGATGCACACTCACAACAGCACCATTCATAGGGAAAATCATGTATTGAAAGGTCATGCGGCGTCACGAGGCTGCTC
The DNA here is from genome assembly GCA_009746045.1 of Mesostigma viride. Lineage (NCBI taxonomy): Eukaryota > Viridiplantae > Streptophyta > Mesostigmatophyceae > Mesostigmatales > Mesostigmataceae > Mesostigma > Mesostigma viride. The sequence goes on along the minus strand of RPFO01000104.1, from coordinate 2,760,715 downwards.
TGGGATAGTACGACCACAAGTGAGATAGAAATGAATTATTTTTAATCAGTGATATTGTAATAGTTGGCGGTGATAGAGCAACCCAGGTCTGGAAGGCTATCCTGACAGCGACTTACTCTCTTTTTGCAGAGACCATTTTGCCACACAGTCACCAGACCCCGCGCACCTGCAGGAGGCTATCCTGGCTACATTGTGAGGTTTCCATGAGCAGCCTATTTACAGCAACTCTCCCAATCCACCGCACCTGCAGGAAGAGCGAGGCAGAGCAACACACGCATGCCACCGCGAGCCCACCTGCAGAAAGAGAGACCCGATCCGCCCACTGCACCCCGTGCCAATACTGCGACTCGCCATCGTGATGCCTTGCTGCTGCGACCCGCGGCGGGTGGAGCTGCCGCGCCGGTTGGGAGGCTGCGGGGCGTTCCCCGAAGATTTGCGGGAGGAGGTGCCCCGCCGCGCGACGCAGAGGAAGCGGAGGAGCAGCTCACACATCTGGTGGTGGGGACGTGGGGGGCAGGGAGTGGGGGGGAGAGGGTCCAGAGTGGGGGATGGGGGTTCGAAGGGGGGCGAGAGGGTCAAAGGTGGGTGGGCAGCCATGAGGGATGGGCGCTGCTCGGGCAGGCGGTGGCACATGATCACGTCAGGGCAAGGCGTGCACGTCACAAGGAGACGCTCACGCAGCTGATGGGCGAGAACGGTTCCGTGTGGTAGGGTTGGGCGAAGAGGAGGGAGGCAGAGGAGGGTTCAGGGAAAGGAAGTGAGGGAGTAGCTCCCCGTCTGCCGCCAGGGGGATCAAGGCAGGGAGAGGAACGGGGAGGGCACGTAGAGGGGTGGAGGGGGGAGGGGGGGGGGGGGAAGAGGTGGGTGGACGAGGCGGGTGAGGGTTAGGACGAAGGTCTGAAAAAGCAAATCGCACATCTGGTGCAGAAGGGGAGGATGAAGAGGGCCACGAGGGTCAACCGGGCCGGATGTGGGTTAAGCAGGGGCCAGAAGTGCGGGAGGATGCAGAAACAAGCAGGTCAACACGCTTCTGGGGACAGAGGCGAATGTGGGGCGGATGTGGGTCAATTGGGGGGTTGTCAAAAAAAGGGTCAAGAGGGGTCAAAAGAGGGGGGCATCAAGAGGCTCACACAGGTGAAGCCAGGGGACGGGTTGGAGGAGGGTTGAGGAGGGTGCAGAAGTAGTCCCCCTAGTCACAAAAAAAAGCTAGGATAACCGACCTCCGTACTCGGCTACTTTCGCAAGTATTGAAGTATTGTATCGTTCTCCCCAATCAAGCAGCATACATCAAGGCGCCTCTTGCTTTTAAAATTTCCATATATTACTCCACCCCCTGCATAAACCTGCCCCCTGCAGATCATCGCTTCTCCCGGATCACGCAGCACCCATCCCACCGCGCTCATTGCTAAACGTTCTACTCTTATTGTACGCAGCACAAATCCCACCGCACTCATTGCTAAACGTTCATTTCTTGTTGTAAGCGCACATTCCACCGCGCTCATTGCTAAACGTTCTACTCTTATTGTACGCAGCACCCATCCCACAGCACTCATTGCTAAACGTTCATTTCTCGTTGTAAGCGCACATTCCACCGCACTCATTGCTAAACATTCATTTCTGTACGCAGCGCACATCCGTCCCCGCTCCATCGATACGCGTTCTTCTCTTGTTGTACGCAACGCCCCAGTGAGGGGATACTCTGTTCTATACCCACTTGGTAACCCACTGTAGACAGAGTGACCCTTGCTACCCCGGTCTCTAAGTGACCCCGAGCTCATCGGCCTCTCCACTGAGAATGACCCTGCTCTTTCTGCCATGTAACCCACTCTCGCTATATATATTAGGGTTTAGGGTTTAGGGTTTAGTTATCGTTCACCAGCAGCAAGTTGTCCTCGTCCATCTCCCCCCTACTGTTTAGGGTTTAGGGTTTAGGGTTTAACAATCGCTCACCAGCAGCAAGTTGCTCTCGTCCGTCTCCCCCAACCTGTTTAGGGTTAAGACTTAAGGGTTTAGGGTTAAGGGTTTAACTATCGCTCACCAGCAGCAAGTTGTTCTCGTCCATCTCCCCCTAACTGTTTAGGGTTTAGGGTTTAACTATCGCTCACCAGCAGCAAGTTGTTCTCGTCCATCTCCCCCTAACTGTTTAGGGTTTAGGGTTTAGGGTTTAACTATTGCTCACCAGCAGCAAGTTGTTCTCGTCCATCACCCCCTAACTGTTTAGGGTTTAGGGTTTAGTGTTTAACTATTGCTCACAAGCAGCAAGTTGTTCTCATCCATCTCCCCCTTACTGTTTAGGGTTTAGGGTTTAGGGTTTAACTATCGCTCACCAGCAGCAAGTTGCTCTCGTCCGTCTCCCCCAAACTGTTTAGGGGTAAGACTTAAGGTTTTAGGTTTTAGGGTTTAACTATTGCTCACCAGCAGCAAGTTGTTCTCGTCCATCTCCCCCTAACTGTTTAGGGTTTAGGGTTTAGGGTTTAACTATCGCTCACAAGCAGCAAGTTGTTCTCGTCCATCTCCCCCTAACTGTTTAGGGTTTAGGGTTTAGGGTTTAACTATCGCTCACCAGCAGCAAGTTGCTCTCGTCCGTCTCCCCCAAACTGTTTAGGGGTAAGACTTAAGGTTTTAGGTTTTAGGGTTTAACTGTTGCTCACCAGCAGCAAGTTGTTCTCGTCCATCTCCCCCTAACTGTTTAGGGTTTAGGGTTTAGGGTTTTACTATTGCTCACCAGCAGCAAGTTGTTCTCGTCCGTCTCCCCCGCCGTGACGATCGGCCCCAGGCACTCGTTCACGATGTGCACAAACTCGCCCGCCATGTGGCCAAACGGGCGCGGGCCCGCGGGCGCGCCGTCGCTGCCCACCCCGGCGCCGCTCCCGCTACTGGGGGACGACCGGCTGGGCGCCTCCAGGAGCGCCCCGACCACGTTGACGTGGAGCAGCAGTACGCGTTCGACGATGGAGATGTAGGAACGGCGCACGAGCGGGTTGGGGTCGTGCAGGAGATGTTCTAGCAGCTGGCCTGCACACGCCAGGGGGGTCAGCGGCTCGGGCGGGGCGGCGCCTTCGCTTCGGGAGCGCTTGGCGCGGGCCTGGGTGGTGGTCAGTGCGCGTACATTGTTGCATTGTTTTGGCACAATTTTCAGCACCAGTTTGGCATAGACTTGGCATGAATTTGGCGTAAATTCGTGATCAATTTGACATAATTTGGCATCAATTCGGCATCAAATTTACATAAATATGGCATCCAATGGGCATCCATTTGGCATCAATCTGGCACTGTCTTCGGCACATATTTGTAGTGACTGTTGTGAGCTTTGCTTCCAATTTGCCATTAGGAATATGAGATGTACTCATGTGAAGCGAGAATCCATGGGTGATGTATCTGTTAACACAGGCATGTTAGAAATTACTACGCAATATTACAGGTTAGATTATACTATAATAATGTTTGCAGGGGGGTGGGGCAAGATACATACAAATTTATTGTTCGAGCATCTACGTTGAAGAGGTTTACTACAGTGAGGCGTACATGCACGAAAAACGCTGCCCACGCGCCCCCCCAACCCGTTATTAGTGAAAAACAGGTTTACACGCCACACCACCCATTCACGGCCAGTGCCTCCACCATGATCGCGGGGGCCGCTGCAGCATCTACAACACAGAGATAGACTACGCGAGGTTCACTACAAGGTAGTTCCCCCATGACCCACCACCTGCGCCTGCGCCTCGTTCAGCCCAGAGCTTCCCCTACAGCCCAGACGTTGCGTCTTCTTCCGCCCAGAGCTTCCCCTACCAAGGGTTATGAGAGAAAAGTCCGCAATTCACAACTACACCGTTTCCCCACCGCCTCCAGCTCATTCACGCTGAGGTGTTCAATCACACAACGAATGTCCACTAGCGAGGGCCCTACTAGAGAAAGCTTCACAATCAAAACCACAGCATTCACAACCAGAGCATCCACCCACCGCCTGTGCCTGCGAAAGCGCCTCCATGAGCACCACCCCAGGAGTCTTCCCAGGGTACCCCGCGCCCAGGTACCCTGGGCCGCCCCGCAGGGTGCGCAGGCTGCCGGAGCGGGACCCGCGCAGGCTGCCCTTGCCCGAGGGGGGGCTGCGGTCGCATTTGGGCAGAAGGAAGGGGAATTATGAACCATCGAGGCAGCAGACATGTGAGATGGGAAGGATTGGAGAGCGATTGCGACACTTGTTAGTTGTTGGTATATTGGACATTGATCTTGAAGACAAAATACTGCCCTTGCCTGAGGCGGTGCTGCAAGTCAGGGTGCGCTCCGTTTTTCTAGAATTTGGGAGAGAGATAAGCCATTGGGGGAGAAGACGGGAGAGGTGTGAATCATTTGGCAGCCGTGGAAGCGGGTACTAAAACAGTACCTTGTAAACAGCACTCATCTTAAAAACATACTACCGCTACAAAAAAACTAGAGGTAAATTAAGCAAGGCAACGTTCAGCGCAGTTGCACGCTAGAAGCAGGAGCTCCCCACGTAGGGACACTCCCCGTGGGCTGGCTCCCCGCTGCAGGCAACACTCTGCCACGCAGCGGCGATATACGTCGGCCCGAACGGATACAACGACCGCCGAGATTGCCTTCAGCGCCGTAATACCATGAACTGCTACTGCACATAGATGTGCCACGACAAATAAATAGTACTGCACATAGATTGAACAAGGCATTAGATTTGCTACGACACACAGATAGGTCTGCAAATAGATAGAGCAATACACAATCTCCCCGTAACTCCACCCACCCGCCCGCGGCACCGTCCCGTGTCGTCGGCGCCGGCTGCACACCGTAATCGGCCAGCAGGGGCAGCGACGAGTGGCACTGGCTGACGTCACGCCGCCCCATGTGCGCCACCAGCACGGCAAACAGCCATGCCTCGCTACTGCTCCTGGCGTCCGGGTCCTTACTGTGCAGCAGCATGCGCAGGTTTCCCCACGCGTCACAGACCCGCAAGGGGGGGACGATGGCTTGTCCCCCGGAGGTGAGCGAGGCTCGGAAGGCCGGCACAGGCACCACCTGCAAACCAGGGTCCGTTGCAGACATGGATTTATGGCAGAGTAGTTAAACTAGTAGTAGTGGTATATAAGTAGTAGTAGTAGTAGTAGTAGTAGTAGTAGTAGTAGTAGTAGTAGTAGTAGTAGTAGTAGTAGTAGTAGTAGTAGTAGTAGTAGTAGTAGTAGTAGTAGTAGTAGCAGCAGCAGCAGCAGCAGCAGCAGTAGTAGTACTAGTAGTAGTATATTAGTGTGTAAGTAGTAGTAGTAGTATATCTATGTTAAATGGCCAGCACTAGGAATATCAAATATACGTTGGATTACTGGTAGTACTAGTAGCATTAGAATTATGTTTGAGTACTGGCAGTATTTGTTTAGAGACGGAAGGAATGGCGTTATATACATTACTATAAGTCTTTGTTTAGCGACGAAAGGAATGGCGTTGTATGAAGCACACGGCATGCACCACATGGTGTTATTCGACATGCGCCATGCCATTGTGCTCGAAGCGCTATGCGTTCTTGATAACCTTTTATCGCTTGTTCCATACACAGAACCTGGTCATCAGCAACCTCGTCTCGCTTGTTCCAGTACACAGAACCTGCAGGAACGACCACGGCCCATCTGGTCAGGGGCTTTGTCACTTCGTTTCTTGGCGCCCACTCGGCCTCTCGTTTTTACAGTTCTCTTTCTGGTGGCATACCTATAGAAGCAGTACAGTAGTCCTATAGTGTAGTATATGATTGCCCACTCTCACTCACGTTTCTACAGATATTTTGCTACCCGTTCTCATTTTTACAGGTAGCTTACTAGTGGTATATGATTGCCCACACTGACATATGTCTTTTCAATCAATTCCTTACTATCTTACACATCGCCCACGTACTGGTGCGATCCCTGGCAGGCTGAGCGTCGCGCATGCCGGCACGGGGGACTTGTCGTCCTCGGCCCCATCAAGCGTCGCCTGCAGCTGAGGCAAAAGCTCCAAGTCCGCGGCACGTTGGCCCACCGCCAGCTGCTCAAATCCTTCAAGCATTGTCACCGCGACGTGCGTGCAGTGCTGGTGGTGGGGTAGAACGGAAATTGGGGGGTACAAGGGGATGGGGAGGCAGGGGGGCCAAGGGTTGCAGGCAGAAGGAAGAGGTTACAAAGAATTGGAAAAGGGGGTTGGGGGAGGGAGAGAGGGGGGGAGGGGGTCTCAAAGGGAGGGAGGGAGGCGGTTCTATGGGGTAGGGGAGCCCTTGGGGGGGGGGGGAGGGGGAAGGGGGTTAAGGGGGAACGGAAGGGCGTAATCCGGGGGGGGAGGGGGAAAAAGATAGACGGTAGGAGGGCTCGACGCCTAGGGAAACAGGATATCGTACGTTAAGCATTGATCATATCGACAAAACCCTGAAACTATTAAATACAGGTAGGCAGTTCTAGTACAGGCTTTTAGATGTATGCTAAGATTATTTCTAAAGATTATAGTAGTAAATCATATTTATTGGATTTCATATTTAATCACAATTGGCAATACAGGCATGGGATGGTTCCTTCCTCTCACTATATTGGAACCACATATGGTGGCCTCCCCCCCTGGCTCACACCGTGCGACGCAACGTCCCCCCTCCCCCCTTGCTCTTACCTTCCTCTTAACCAAGTACTGCCATATCCTTTGACTTCAATAAGTGCCACCCTCACCTCCCGGCTCATGCCACGCGATGCCAACTCGAAGTCCACCTTCCCCCGTCACGTTCACCAACAATTTAGATAGACAGTACGGTATCTCTTTATAGTTGCAGTATAGTAGTAATAGCTACCTAGTAAGCAGTTAGCAGCTAGTAGTATACTAGTAAGCATTATTGTAAGTGTATAAGTATATACTACTATATTTGTGTCCCCTCACCTCCCGGCTCATGCCGCGTGATGCCACCTCGCGGTCCAGCAGCTGCAGCACCGCGACGGCCATCGGCGTGCAGACACCTGGCACGCCGAGCGCCATGGCCTCCGCCATCACCTCGGTGACGCCTGCCGCCATGAACGCCTGCGCGACGATTTGCACCTCCTCCTCGTACCTGGGGCCAAGGTTCAGAGGAGACAAGGGCAAATGCTAAGGGCAATAAATAAAGGGCCTAGGGCAAGGGACAAAGGAGAGGAGCAAGGGCAAGGGGACCTATCGATGAGAGACCACCTATGGCCAAGGGTCAAAGGTGGAAGTATGAAGTTGGATCGAAAGGGCGTCAAGAGGAACATGCCACATGGTTGCACTATAAGAGGATATGAGAGGAGATTAGAGGATTTAGTTACAGGAGATTACAAGAGTATAGTAGCGGAGATTAGAAGAGGATATTAGAGGGCATTATAAGAGGACATACTACTGCGAGGAGATGGGAAGAGATTATAGGGAGGCAGGCAAGACACATGGGGATGAGGAGGATGCGATGCGGGGGGAAGTGATAGGCGGGTCATACAAGAGGGCAGAGGGTGACAGGGGGAATACTAGGGGAGAACAAAAAAAAGAGACTCAAGACAAGAGAACGATACCCGAGAACGATCAACGAGGGGCCTTGATGGAGAACAGTTTACTTGTGAGGATACTCCGAACGCTCAAGGGTCCACACATAACGCTGGCCGACAAGAACAATGGCACACGACCCCTTCAGGGGGAGGGGGGGGGCTCACACAGCCTAGAAAAGATGATCATTCCAAAGGACTCTCATGGCTTGATAGCCCAGCAAAAAGCAGTGCATCAGAAAAGTGTTGTGAAAGGAACAAGTTTACGGTGGATCTATGGCTGATGCGATGGGATGAAATGAAACGGAAACATCCCCACACGTCAACCCCACACCACACTCCCACACGCCACCCCCCACCCAGCCCGACTTCACCACCCCCACACCCCACACTCACACCCACACCCACCATGCGCTGTCATCATCCAGCGGTGCTGACTCCTCCCCATCCGTCCCCGGCGCCGTGCGGCCGCTCCCCCCCCCTTCCTCCGCATCGGCGCCCCCCTCGGGCGGCTGTGGCTGCAGCTCTGCGACCAGGAAGTCGAAGATGACGCCAAATAGGCTCGAGCGCGACTCGGAGCTGGACGCGCAGATGTACTGCCGCCCGCAACCGTGGGGAGAGTAAACGGAACATGTATCCGAGCAAAACATGTTGAGGGCAAGATCTGTACTGTCAGATGCAGGACAAGACGCGAAGGCAGCAAAGGAAGCGAAGGCATGATAGCCGGGCATGCTGTTGAAGAGCAGGAAGGAAAGAAGCAAGCAGCCAGTAAGAGATGGCAGCACAAGCAGTACGAGACAAGAAACGCACCCACACCCACACCCACGCCCACGTCCATGCCCACGCCCACGCCCACGCCCACGCCCACGCCCACGCCCACGCCCACGCCCACGCCCACGCCCACGCCCACGCCCACGCCCACGCCCACGCCCACGCCCACGCCCACGCCCACGCCCACGCCCACGCCCACGCCCACGCCCACGCCCACGCCCACGCCCACGCCCACGCCCACGCCCACACGCGCGCGCCCACACACGCGCACGCACGCACACACGCACACACACACGTACACACCTGCTGGCAAACGAAGGAGATGCCACCCAGCTGCTCAAGCCGGTCCACATCCAACAGCCGGCTGCCGCGCTCCCCAAAGTCGTCCGACTCGTACGTGCGGGGTGTGCAGAACGCTGATGGCGCCAACACCCAGGAATGCAGGGTCCCGTATATTAGGGGTCACAGGGACCAGGGTCCAGAGCGCGACGGCCAGGAATAGAATCGGGGGGTTGGAGACGCCGGCGCACGCATAGGCAGGCAAGGCAGTCATAATTGAGTTTGTTTTTAATTACAGACAATAAACAAGTTATATACTAGTATTAAGTTTTTTTATTTGTAGGATTGAGGTAAGCCAGGGGAGAGGGTAAACCATTTCTAATGGAAAACATGAAGCACAGGCAGATTGAATAAAACCGATCGTGGCTTAACCAGGGGAAACCGGAATCAAAACCAGAGTTGAAGTCAGAATTGAAACAAGAATCGGAAACATATAAAAAACACACTGAAACCAGAATTGAAACCGGAAACGAGACCAGAATTGAAATCAGAATCAGAACCAGAATCGCAACCAGAATCGGAACCATATCGAAGCCAGAAAAGAAGCCAGAATTAAAACCAGAATTGAAGCCAGAATAGAAGACAGAATTGAAACCAGAATCGAAGCCAGAATTGAAACCCGAATCGGAACCCGGATCGGAACCCGAATCGGAACCAGAATCGAAACCATATCGAAACCAGAATGAAAACCAGAATTGAAACCAGACTTGGAACAAGAATTGGAAACATATCAAAACCATATTGAAACCAGAATCGAAACCGGAATCGGAACCAGAATCAAAACCATATCGAATCAAGAATCGAGAACCAAACTGAAACCAAAATCGTCCTATGGCTTCCTCCGACCGACCCCATGGCATCCAGGTGATACATCCTCCTATACTATCAAGGTACTAGTATGATACTATCATGGTACTATTATTTATGCGATGCCTTCAAGATCCTATCAAAGCCAAGGGGAATGATGCTACCAATCCCACCAACGCCATCCTACCCGATGTGGTGTGCTCGAATCCTAGTAGCGCTCCTTCAACCATGCGAGTGGCATTTACGGGCACAAGAGACTGATGCATACCATGGCCGGCAGAGTTGATATTTGGATCACCTCGAATTTCCGCCCGCCTCGGACTTTAGACTGTCCTTGGCTCGGCCAGACTAACTGGCAGGGGGGATGGTGTGCTGCAGGGCTGTATGGTTACAGGGCTGTGCGGCTGCATCAACTGGCTGGCCTTGCCTGCTCCAAGCGCAGGAATAAACCAAAATCTTTCCAGCCACTATTATCGACAGGTTATAATCATAATCATCATATCTGTATATGCTCACCCGGCGTGCTGACAACCCCCCCCCCCATGGCCCCGTGACGTTACACAGTTACTTGCTGCCGGGTTGTCCCTAGAAAGTAGGCAGTGAAAGGCGGTGCGGCTCACCGGGGGTGCTGACAAGGCCCCCCTCCTCGTCCACGCTGACGTTCAGGCCGCCGCTGCCGCCACCGCCGCCCGCATTATCTGGCGCGGCGTACAGCATGTTGCAGGTGATGCACACAAGGTGGCGGTGCAGGTCCTCCACCCACGCCTGCTGCACCGAGCGCCGGAGCAGTGCGGCCAGTACCCGCATGTCCACGCCCACAAAGCGGCGGAAGAGAATGCGCCCGTGCCGTGTCGTGAAGAAGACGAGCGTGCTCAGGGCCGATGCCCACACGGCGTCGCTCTCCTCCTCGTTCTGAGGTCGGGGTTGGAGATGAATGTGGGTGGGGTGGTGGTAGGGGGCCCCCTTTTTTTTGAATACTAAAGTTGTGTAGCAACAAAGGACAAGATGAGGCATTTCTTCCTTGTTGTGTGTGGAAAAGTGCGTTGCAAGTAAGTGGAACGGGCAGTAAACGAGCCGCTCTTTTTGGTACAAAAAGGGGGCTACACCGAGCTACACATGGGTGCTCTCCTCCTTGATTCCGCAGAGGGATACGACAGAAGAAGAGGGACAGGAAGGGGGAGAGGATCTATAGGGTGGATCGGAACTCCTTTCAACAATCAAGTGTGTGGGTGGGTGGTAAATGTTTCCAATGCCCAGGCATGCACCTAACTCAACCACTACACCACGAATCACCTGCAGCAGCAGCAGCAGCTGCTGCTGCTGCAGCAGCAGCAGCAGCAGCAGCAGCAGGAGGAGGAGGAGGAGGAGGAGGAGGAGGAGGAGGAGGAGGAGGAGGAGGAGGAGGAGGAGGAGGAGGAGGAGGAGGAGGAGGAGGAGGAGGAGGAGGAGGAGGAGGAGGAGGAGGAGGAGGAGGAGGAGGAGGAGGAGGAGGAGGAGGAGGAGGAGGAGGAGGAGGAGGAGGGGAAAAGGAGGAGGAAAAAAAAAAGCAGCAACACCGGCAAAAGAAGCAGCAGCAGCACCAGCAGCAGCCGCAGCTGCAGCATCCGCTTCTTCTAGAGGACCTCAGACAGCCACCAGCGACGTGCCATCTAGGGACGCAATCGACTACTTCAACACGATGAGGCCATGAACGTTTACATCACCTGCACCAGCAGCAGCAGCATCTCTTTTAGGATCTCAAACAGCCACGACTCGAGACGCGCCACCGCGAGCTCCTCGGAGACCGGGCGCATGGGGCTGCGGCGTCCGTCCTTGCTGCCATACCCAGGCTCCACCGGAGGCTCCAGCAGGTACGAGTGGACGACCAGGTTGAAGACTATGTCAAACGCCCTGCTCGTTCCAAGGGGGCAAAAGAAGGAATCGTGGCAGCAATGGTGAAAACTAAGCTCTAGTAGGTACAAGTGGATGACCAGGTCGAACCTGATGTCAAACGACTTGTTAGTGGGGGAAGAAAGAGGGAAAATTCACCCAGGAACAAGGTCTAGAGTGGATTCTGGGATGGCATTAAGGATTGTACGGAGATATGATTAAAGAGTGAAAGGAGCTGTATGTCGCGATTTCATCACTCAGATAGCCACCAACTGTCACAGTGTACACATTGCTACTTGTTTTCCTATTAACCCCAGTGAGCATGGGCACGGCATCCGTTCCCTAATGTAGAAAACAGCGACCTGTCAGAGCCTTGGCGGGGTTGAGGAAATGTTCACGTATCGGCAAGCATTTGAAAGCATGCACGCACCTGCCCCTAGCGAATCGTGAGTATGCACGCACCTGACCCTTGTCTTTGGCGACGGGGATGCCAGCATGTCCGCGAGTAGAGAGAAGGTGAGCGGCGCCGCGGCCGCTGGTTCCGCCAGGTAGCTGTCCACCAGCAGCTTGACGAGGATGGAGCACGCGATACGATTGTCGCGGCCGTCACCGCTGCCGCCTGGAGGGGGGAGGAGGGGAGAGAGAGACGGACAGACACAAAGACAGAGACAGAGATTGAGGGAGAGGGAGAGAGAAAAGGGGAGGGGGGGGCGCGCACGCGCGCGCGCGAGAGAGAGAGAGAGACAGACGGACAGAAAGACACACACACAGACAGACAGAGAGAGAGAGAGAGAGAGAGAGAGAGAGAGAGAGAGAGAGAGAGAGAGAGAGAGAGAGAGAGAGAGAGAGAGGGAGGGAGGGAGGGAGGGAGGGAGGGAGGGAGGGAGGGAGGGAGGGAGGGAGGGAGGAGGGAGGGAGGGAGGGAGGGAGGGAGGGAGGGAGGGAGGGAGGGAGGGGAGGGAGGAGGGAGGGAGGGAGGGAGGGAGGGAGGGAGGGAGGGAGGGAGGGAGGGAGGGAGGGAGGGAGGGAGGGAGGGAGGGAGATGCCGTGTGTGTGTGTGTGCAAACCAATATGGGTGCGGCGGATAAAGTAAACAGTCTATTGACCATTGAACGAAAACCCTGGATGAACAGAGGGATCCTTCAGCCATGGCACGGAGTCCTTTGGATTGAGCATGAGGAATCAAACCAGGAGGATCCTAGGGTGAACAGCAGCGTTGTTACTCAAGTGGTGGTATGCGCTAGCTGACGGTTGTGGCATCCCTAACAAGCGAAAGACGCTGCTGGAACAGGTCTTGTCTACAATAACCCTCCACATCGTTGATACTCTGCCTGAAATCGTGGGTACAAATACCACCCACTCTGGCGGTATGCTTCTGTGCTCAACTGCTAATTCACGCACTCATAACCAGGGCAACCACCGTTGCTCATGTCTCGTTTGTAGAAATTGTACACATTCGCCGAAAAACCTAATTACATTATAATGACAATACCTCAACACATGGCTTTTGTATACAAGCGCCCTTGACCACCAAGACCAGCTTATTGATACTCCGTTACAACACGAGTTATCTCATGCTATCGAGTAGTATCATACATCGGAACATATCAGTAACATCATGAATACAAAAGCGCATCATCCATGCTTGTTTACCCACCCGTGACAGCACAGATGCTGCATCGATACATTACATTTCCAAACTAATAATAATGATAATAACAATAATAATATTAGTTATCAAAATAGCACTCATGAATACCGCATAGCATGCGTGCTGATTCACGCACCCGTCACCAGCGCGACGACTTCATTGATCTCGTCCCCACTCAGCGAGAGCGGCTGCTGCTCGCTGTAGAAGTGGTACTGGAACAGTGACGGGCGGCGGTGGGCGCCACCTGGCAGCAGCGGGGCCGTCCCTACCCCACGCGCGATCGACGCGCCACGGGCCCCGAGACTAGACCAGCGCGGCGCCCCATCCTCGCCAGCTGTCGCGAGCCCAGCTTCCGCCTCCCATTGCCTGTCATCCGTCACAGGAATCACGAACGACCAGGGACAGGAACCGGCGAGGCAATGCAGATACCACGCAAGCATCCCGCGGGGACCCCACCATGTTGCAAGGGGGGGCATTATGGGCACAGGTTATCCGACCAAACCGTTTAAGGTACAATTATGTCCCACCCCCCTATCTGTTCCTCAAACCCTGTAAGGTACAATTATGTCCCACCCCCTATCTGTTCCTCAAACCCTATAAGGTACAATTATGTCCCACCCCCTATCTGTTCCTCAAACCCTTTAAGATACAATTATGTCCCACCCCCTATCTGTTCCTCAAACCCTATAAGGTACAATTATGTCCCACCCCCTATCTGTTCCTCAACTACCCTTGGATGCCTCAGACCTTGTTTCCACGTGGGGCTTGCGACCAGAATTCTATCTATGTTTCAGGCTGATCTGGACTCAATAGAATTATATATCATATCTTGCAGGAGAGCTTCTTGCCACTAAAACACGCAACTGCCCCCACCAGCCTAATATTGCCCCCCCCCCCCCCCCCCCCCTTACACCCCCCCTGCTCTTTTTCTGCCCCCCTGACCTTGCGTTACTGCGCATTCAAATCCCAGCCATTTTCCTTGGTAACCATAACTGCTATGCCCCTGCCCCCACCTGGCCTTGGCGACCGCCACGCAATGAATCTGCTCCTGCGCGGCCGCCACGTCCTCCACCGCGACGCAGCGGCGCCGGCTGCTGCTGCCGCTGCCCCCGCTGCGGTGTCCCCCTCCAAACCCCGTCGAGGACCCCGAGGACCTTCGTGAGATCTGGCCTTGGACGCGGCCACCACCGGGAGCGGCAGCCGCACTAGCTCCACCACTGGGCGCCGAGTCAGCATCGGAGATGGAGGTGTCGCGGCTATCGGCGGTTGAGGAGGGCTGGCGCCCGCCAGCTGTCACCGCGCTGCCGGCTTCCGAGGGCTCCGTGGAGGCATTGACTGGGGTGCGTAGGTGGGCGCATCATGAGTATGTGGTGGTCAGTGTGTGTGTGGTCACTATAGGATAGTGTGTGTGTGCGTGCGTGCGTGCGTGTGTGTGCGTGCGTGCGTGCGTGTGTGTGTGCGTGTGTGTGTGTGTGTGCGTGTGTGCGTGCGTGCGTGTGCGTGTGCGTGTGCGTGTGCGTGTGCGTGTGCGTGTGCGTGTGTGTGCGTGCGTGCGTGTGTGTGTGTGTGTGTGTGTGCTTGTGTGTGTGTGCGTGTGTGTGTGTGTGTGCGCGCGCGTGTGTACGGGGTATGTGGGGGGGAGATGAGTGTCGGTGGACACGATCACATCACATGCATGGGTCAGTTAGCACCGTGTACCTCATTGGCACTTACCCATACCGGACAGCACCCAGCCCTGGCTCTAGTGGAATAGATGTAGCCTTAGTTGTTTATTCAAAGTCGTATTCTCATACGTTTAATCTCTTACCCATGTCGGACAGCACCGAGTCCTGGCTGTCGAGCATGCCGGAGCCCCCCCCGGAGCCGTGACGGAGGTCAGCAGTGCCGCCCATGATGCTGCTGCCGCGCCACTGGCAGCCAAGCTCGGGGCTGCTCGTGAGAAAGAAAATTCAAAGAGCGTTATTCCAAGGGAAAAGGCGGTGGGAGTGAGCCCGGGGAGGACCATATGACAGTCCACATACAACATGGATATGAAACACAGCAACAACTTGCGGTGCTGCTGCGCTTAAGGCTGTTCGTACGACTGGCCATGGCACACAAATAAGAGATCTTATAGAGGAAAAGGTGGTGGCGGTAAGCCTGGGGCTGCCAATGAATAGTATGCGTCCAGAGAGCAAGGTGGTGGGAATGGAGACTGGAAGGGGGGAGGGGGGGTGGGGGTGCGCGCAGAGCAGGCAAAGAAAGAAACCAACATGCTCTGGTAAAAGTAGCGCAACGTGGAGAAGAGATGTCTGCAGGGGAGGCAGAGCGAGAGGAGGACAAAGGCGAGAGCGCAGGGGGGTGCGCGCTGGGGAGAGGAGGGAGGGGACAGAAAAAGACTAGAGTGATTGATATTGCAGGCAGTCATGGGGTACACACGGAAAGGGCCACCCACTGAAGCACGGGGACTGGACAAGGACTGCAGCAGGGACTGGAGGCATTTCAACGGGGACGGGGGAACATGGAGCCATCCAGAGATTAGTCATGTCGCTCCTATCAAGCTTATGATCGAAAGATCACGCACCCGAGCACAGGGACTAGAGTTAACCGGTTAGGCAAGCATATCAGGCATCAGGGAACGATATCGGGGATGGGGGTAAACTTGAGAAAGTGCGTCTGGTTTCGCATCAACACTCTACTACCGGACGGGTACTCGTAACACACACACCGCAGCACGAGCAGACCGGGCGCAGGCACCGGGACATCTCCCTCTCCCTCCCCCAACCGCGGCCCCCACCGCTGAAGCATCAAGTCCCATGCGACCGCCTCCCCCATGTCGCAGCCGTCCTCCAGATAGCGCAGCGCGAGGCTGCCCGCGTGAGCAGCTAGAGGAGATACAGGGGTCACAGCGGGACGAGCCACGTCCCCCTGGCCTCCCCCGGATGCCATCATGGATTTCGTCCGAGGGGAGATGGTGGCATTATTGCCGCCCGCGGAGAGGCCCTCCAATAGCGCGGTGCGGATGTTATTTGGCTGGACGGGCTCCCGGGGCCCGCCCCTCCCAACCCCGCCCCCGCCCCCGCCGGCACCTGGTGCCCCCCAGTCGTAAGCGATGGGGTCGATTGCTGAAATGCCGGCGGCACCGCCGGCATGCCCGTAGAGCAGCGGCACGTGGGGGGCGATCACCGCGCGGATGTATTGGAGGGACTTGACGAGCTGGCGGCGGCTGGTCCCCCGGGCATCCAGTGCCGCGTGGCTGCTACTGCTGCCGCCGTCACGCAGCTCACGGAGGAGCTCCTCGCCCACGCTGCGGCAGAAGATGTCGATGCTGCGGAGCGTGCCGGGGTGCGGCAGGTACCTGGTCCAGGGGGGGATGGGGGGGGGGAAGAAGCAGCTAAATGGATAAGGAAAGACACAAAAACACATCCAAATAGATAGAATACACGCCATGACAGTACAGACACAAAAATACATCCAGTTGATAGAGAAGAAAGAGGAAAGAAGGAAACCAGAAAAGGAAGGACGGGGAAAAGGGAAAGATGGCGGGATGAAAAAACAAACTTGGGGCAGCGTGGCGGGGGACGGCGCGGGAGCGCGTTGCGGAGGAGAGAGAGTGCAGGTTGGATCGGAACAATGCGGAAGGGGGGCAGACAGCTGGACATCATCGGGGAAAGAGGCGTTCACTGCAGCTGGGGCTTGCCTTCGGGCATGAGGGAAGAGGGGAGTCTCTGCCCCCCCTCTCGTTGTGCAACACACATGGATGGATGGACAGCACTCTCATTTGGTATTCTTGTGTCCCGCGGCTCCCCAACGGGAGCGCATGCCTAATTAACTGATTTATTAGTTCTTTGATGGGGATGTGCTTCACCGTGGCACGTACCATTCTCTCACATGGGCAGCACACAATAGCATGGCTTTGTGTCACAATAAAAAATAATGATAACAATACAGTAAGTAAATAGTAAGCATGATTGTGACAACACCCCCCTTACTTGAGCAGGTAGAGCTTGAGCAGTTGAACGACCGCCGTGACGACCGCAGGGCTGGTTGGGTGGTACAGAGGGCATGTTGGGACATGGGACGAATATGGCAAGGGCGGAAGCAGGGGGGTGGCACAAGTGGTTGGTAAAAAGACAAGAATGTGTGGTCAAATGAAGGATGTGCCATCGTGCATTCAACCCAGGGAAGCGACTAAAGGGCTTTTGCAGAGAGGGCAAGTCTTGATGGAATAAAGGGGGGTTGGCGAGGCGGTAATAAAGGTTCGCAATTGAGGGGCTGTCCGGGTAGTGCAGGAAACAGACAATGCAGACACGGAGGACAAGGATAGAGAGGAGGGTGACAACATGCAGATGACAAAACAATGCAGACACGGAGGACAAGGATAGAGAGGAGAGTGACAACATGCAGATGACAGACAATGCAGACACGGAGGACAAGGATAGAGAGGAGGGTGACAACATGCAGATGACAAACAATGCAGACACGGAGGACAAGGATAGAGAGGA
>RPFO01000104.1:2688295-2740795 GCA_009746045.1 Mesostigma viride | reverse complement strand
GCCGCGGACATGGCTCATGCAAACTGCTACGTCCAAACGTGCAGCAACGGGCTACGCAACCTCGTTGTTCATGAGCCATACCACGAGAACGGTTTCCGCCGCTGCTGCTTCATGCTGCGGAATGTTTGGCTGGGTGACGTCAACAACTGCCCTGCGGATAGGCTCCAGTGCCACTTTCCAGGCATGTCGAGCCTGGCCTGCCGGCTCCACGTTAACCATGGCAAGCAGTGGGAGCAGCGATTCAGCAATCGCTCGACTGACAGACCCCCGTCCTGGAGGCTGCCAGCTCCCTTCTTGGCGTCCTTAATATTGATCTTTTGTTTAGAAAGCCTAACTTAAGTCCACTTACAGTACGTAGACAACTATAAAAACATTCTCTCGCATAATTTCGCTCTCGCTGTGCTTCACTGCAGCAAATTTAGCCTATGCATTCTTATTCACAGGTTTGTTCTCCTCTCCCTCAAATACCGGTCATTTCCCTATCGTGGACACCGTCACAGAACTTAACCCCTACCTCTAGTAACTGAATCCGCTGCTTCAAGGCAGTAATGTGCTCTCGAGGAGAACGCTAATTAACAGAATTACTTACCACTCATTCAAGTTAATTAACACATCGTGTGATTATTGCAGGCTTGGACAGGCTATGGCGGACCCAAAGCGTCTGCAGGGCAGGGCCTGTCCGTAGCTCGCTGCGGTGTTGCAAGTTTGCCAAATGTTCGCGTGGCCTTATTGTGGATTTGGATACGGTCAGCGCGAAAGGTCACAATGTTTCTTTGTTTCTTGAGTTACCGTGCATTCCTAATAAACTGGCGGTACTAACCGTGCCAATCCTCGAGCCAAGCGAGTGACACTAGCAGATAAGCAGAATCTACCGTACCCAAGCTAGCATCCTGAATCCTCAAAGAGGTGACGGCTTGCAGCAGATATCTCCCTCGTCTTCTTTCATGAATTCAGAATTACACCCCCCCCACACGTTTAAGATTCCCAGGTTTAAGATCTTGAGACCCTGGATTTATAGGAATTTCAGGTTTCAGATCGCAGGGCTGGTTGGGCAAAAGATCTTAAAGTAGGTACAAATTGCTGGTCAGTGGTAAAAGTATGCAATATCCGTCGATTATGTGCCGGCTCAGGTATACCGCATCAGGTTTAAGATCGCCTACAACTCTCAACTATAAGATCGTCAGCCCTGGATTTGATTTTTGTTTTAAGATCGCAGCCCTGGGTCGGCCGGACCCCAATCTATTTTCCTCGTGCCGTCCTCAAAAAGCCAACTTGAGCGCACTCCTTTTTAATAATTCTGGCGCCGGGGCGATTTTGGAGCTCGCTTCACGTCTGTCAGAGCCCCGTCGGACCAAACTTGCAGTGGGCAGTTTTGATGTGACGTCCCCCAGGGGGCTCCCTGTAGAACGTAGCCATGCATCCCTATCAAGGAGACAACCAGCCTATAGCCTAACCAGGAGCCGACAGACATCCGCCAGCCTAGCTATGCGTCTCGCCTACAGTAGAACACTGCTAGTTTGCTCACGTCTCCATAGCAATGTAATGCTCACCCAAGTGCATGTTGTGCACCCACAGGGCATGCCCCACGCATTGTTTAGGCGGGTCCGATTGAGCACCCGGTGGCATGAGGGAAGGGGGGGGGGTCTCTGCCCTTTCTTCCTTTTGTGCACACTCAGGGATGCAAAGCACTTCGGTGCTCCGTGACTCCCAACGGGAGCACGTGTTTAATTAACAAATTGGCATGCACATCGAATATCAACGTGCCTCTGAATATCAACGTGCCTCTGAAATTAACTTGATTATCAACGCACCTGTCATCCCACAGCGAGGCACATATGGCCGAAGGAGGGTGAGACCTGATCCGGCAAATGAGTCCCATGGTCCCACGGGTACACCAGACATGACTAGTATCAACGCATGGCTGAGCTTCCTCTTGTCTGGTCGACATCCTCACCAGATCCGCTAGTGCGCCTTTTCTATCTTATTACCAGTAAAATGACTGGCTGCTGTTCCATTACAGCGCACACAGTTTAGATCCTCTTGAGGAGGACAGTAATTTCCCAGAGTGACCGGGCTAGCTTCAACTGGTACACTACTCCACAAGCACCCCGTGTGGTGCGCATTCCCATGGCCACGCCTGCATCTGTTTCATTGACACTCTCCTGCGTCTTATGCAATGGGCACGTGCATTAATTAATTAACACATGCATGGGCCCCAAGGTATTGTACAGGAAAACCTTCGACGTAGATAGGGCCATCCATGCAGCTCTGTCTGTCCAAGCACTCTGCCAATGTTCCACAGCCCGAGAGTTTTCCCATCCGGTAGCCCCATCCCATTGCACATCTGGCAGGCCGTTTGGAGATGCATTTGCCCAGCCCGTCAGTGGCCAATCCAGTTACCTATTCAGTAGGCCATCCTGTAGGCCATACCATCGCCTGCCAACAGAATGGGTTGAGCGGAGACGTTAAGCTGCTGGCGTTGCGTTGAGCTAATGCAGATCGGCTGCACTACGAGCTGCGGGTACCGGTGGTGGTGGCGAAAAAAACCGAAGCTAAAGGTTGCTTCGGTTGATGTCTGTCACCGCCCGCTAACGCCCGGGACGCCATGCCCACCGCCCACCGCCCCCCCGGCCTGTGCCTGCGCCTGCGCCGCCTGCTCGAGCTTGTTCTGGATGCGCGAGACGTACTTGAGGACCACGTCGTCGTTCCAGGTGGACAGCCGCGCGATCACGTCGCGGAACCCCAACGCTAACAGCTGCTCCCGGCACTCCTTGTGTGCGCACATGTTGCCCAGCGAGAAGAGGGCGATCTTCATCGGGCTCTGCCCGCCCTCGCCGCCGCTTGCGCCACCCGCAGCGGGCCCCTCCGAGGCCTTTGCGGCGGCCTGGCCGAGGCGCGCGGGCTCGGCGACGGCGTGGAAGAGGGCCTTGATGGCGCCAGCCGCGAGGAGGTCGGAGCAGAGGAGGGAGGAGTTGCGGACGAGGTTCCCTAGTGCGCCCGCGGCGTTGGCGCGGGTCTTTTCCTCTTGGTCGGACATGAGGCGGACGAGGTGGGGCAGCGCGGGGCGCAGTGCCTCGTAGAGCGTGTCGTTGTGGAAACCTATTGGGGGTGGGTGGGTGGGTGGGGGGGGGGGATTGCCGTTGTGGTTGTGGTTGTGGTGTTGGTGTTGGGATTATTTTTCTTAAATGTGTGTGTAGGGGGGCGGGGGGAGGAGAGAACACACATTACAAATTGAAAGGGGCACAAGGGAGGGTTGGGGACGGGCGGGAATAAAGCCAAGTGTTGTTTTTGGATCCATGAAACGATTTTCTAAGAAACGCATTGAAAGGGAGAGCAGGTGCGGAATGCCAAGGATGGAAAGACGGGCATGGGGTGAGTAAATGGGAAGGGCAGGAAAAGCGGCACACAACGATCGCTAAGATACTTAAAGAAAAGACGGAACACAACGTTAGTTAGGATAGTTAGGAAAAGACGGCACACGGCGATAGTTAGGATAGTTAGGAGAAGACAGCACACGAAGATAGTTAGGATAGTTAGGAGAAGAAAGCACCCGAAGATAGTTAGGATAATATATGTTCCAAGCCGTTATCCACCTGCAGACCACAAGAATAAGCAAGGAGATGCCCCTCCTCCCCCCCCTTTTGCCCTGTCCCATGCCCTGCATGCCCGATCGGAAAGCAGCCACCCGCTCCCCCCTCCTCCAGCCCTTTCCCCCATTTCCCTTTTCCCTTCCCGGCTCCACACTTTCACAATCCAACCCTTGACGGAGCTTGCCTTCGCAGCTTCCCAGCTTCCCCCTTCTTACCCCCCCGCTCCCGGCCCCCTCTGGCATACCTGCGTTCCCGATCGCAAAGCACGCAAACTTGCGCGTGGTGTGGTCCGGGTCGGAGCAGCAGCGGATGAGCTCCGCGAGGATCCCGTGCCGCACGAGCGCGTCGTAAAAGTAGGGCGAGTGGCGGCACATGTTGCCCAGCAGGTTGCACGCACGCGCGCGCACCCCCGCACTCGGGTGGCCCGCCAGGAGAGCGCGCAACGACCCGTAGATTCCCGCCCGGTGGATCGGCTCGTAGTGGTCGCGGGTGATGCGCGCCAGCTGGCTTACGATCAAGAGCGCGTCGACCAGGATGGGGGCCGGGTTGGTGGGGGCGAACATCTTGGCGGCCACCTTGGGGGAGAGACCGTGGCCCTCGATGAACTGGCGCGCAAAGACCTGGGTCATTGGGGTGAGGAAAAGGCAGGGGAGGGGACGGATGGCAGAAGAGTCTAGATGAACTGGCGCGCAAAGAGCTGTGTGTGTGTGTCTTTGTGTGTGTGTGTGTGTGTGTGTGTGTGTGTGTGTGCGTGTGTCTGTGCGTGTGTGAATGTGTGACTGCATGTGTGTGTGTTTGTGTGTCTGTGCATGTGTGAATGTGCGCGCGCATGTGTGTGTGCGCGCATGTGATGGCTCTTCATGCGAGGGAAAAAGAGTTGTGGGTGCCGGCAGGACGCAGCAGGGTGGCCGGTTGAGAGATTGTTAGTGAATCGAAGGATCGACGAGGATCACTGTTGGAAGGTGATCATTAAAAAATCAGCGAGCCGCTGAACGAGCAGCCTTGATAGAGCCTTGCTTCGCGCCCGCGCACCCTCTTCGTTGTGCGCTGTCGTTGTGGATGACAAGCTGGGTAAGCAGGCTCACCAACACACTATTGATTCCAACACACTACTACCTTGTAAAGGCAGGCCCTAAACAAAACAGCCTCGATAGAGCCTGTGCTGCGCAGCTACGAACCTGGTTGTTGAGCACAAGGCGTGACAGCAGGTCCATCTGTAAGATACTAAAACATCTAACGAGAGACATACCCCGTGCGTGCCGTGGTAACAGAGCCCGCTCGCCCCCCCATCCCACGCACCTGGTTGTATAGCACGAGGCGCGACAGCAGGTCCATCGGGGCCAGCAACTCCTCCCCCTCGAGATGCTTGAGGCACGCCACCAGCTGGGGGACGGCTTCGTGCGACAGCAGCACCTGCTGCACGCTCCGTAGCTGCGGCTCGCTCAGGACCAGCGGCGGGAGGCTATTATTTGCCCCCGCGCCCGCGTTGTTGGCGTTATTGCCCCCTGTTGTAAGTGCGATCAGGCCTGCACTGCTGCCCATGAGACATGAGACAGTAGATCCCCCCACCCCTGGCCCACCGCCGACCCCAAACGGTAAATGGAGGAGGCCGATCACCGCGGCGATCAACGAGCACGCGCCACGTGCCCCCCCCCCCACGGCCGCGGGCCACGCGCGCACGAGCGCCACGTGGCGGCTCTGGAGCGCGCCGATCAACCCCGCCAGCACGTCCTCCCGTAGTAACAGCTTGGGCCCGTCCCGCGTGAGAGCCACGAATAATGCCAGCGCGCGCAGTGCCCCCAGGACGCCCAACGGTGACAGCTCCACGTTCAGCGGGATGGGCTGCTGCGAAGAGGGCGTGGGGGGCGTCGCCGGGGCCCCTGGCGTGCTAGCATTACTCCCCGGAACACACCCCTCGTCCGCCAGCAGCGCAGCGACCGTGTTCCCTAGCCCGGCCGCGGCGGCTTTCTCACCCGCAGGGGCGCCCCCGAGGACCAGCAAGTGCGATAGAATTAAGGCGGCGCCATCACGCAGGCCCACCCGGGGAGCCACGCCGACCTTTGCCGATGCTGTCGGCCCTCCTGCTGGTGCCCCACCGGCGTGGCCACCGAGAGCTAACGCTGCCATTGCTCCCTCCCCTTCCTCCAACGCCTCTACAACTAGGGGAGACGACGACGCCCCGCCGGGTGTCCCTGGTTTCCCCCCGCCAAGGGCCATCCCCCCTCCCGCAGGGGAGGTCGGTGTGAGCTGGAGGGAGAGCAGGTAGCGCATCGCGTGGAGTGACGGGAGCGAGGTTAACTCGGCGATGGCCCGCGTCGCCAACGGGGAGAATTCCGCCGCCGCCGCCGCCGCCGCCGCCGACGACGACGATGAGCCTCCAACGGGGTTTCCCCCTGCGTTGGGCGCGTTGGGAGGATTGTTACTGTTGTGGTTATACCCAGAGGCATCACTCGCAGCGCTGGCAGCACACACGCGCAGGTGCTCTGCGAGCAGCTCTAGCACGTGGCCGATTGCCAGCGCTGCGGCCGCCGACGCCAGCGGGTCACTCTGCACGCCCTGGAGTACAGTGACCATGGCCTTGAACCGCGCAACCTGCGCGGCTGGGTCCGCCGAGCCAAGGAGCCCCCGGAGATGCCCCGCGACCACGGCTGGACTCCTGTCGGCCGTCACGCCGCCACCTCCACGGCCAAACGGGGTCAGGGAGGAGGAGTTTGGATCTCCCATGTCGGCGATCGTTGCGTTGTAGTTTGTGCTTGCGCCCGCGGCGCCGCCGGGATTGCCCCCCCACGTGACCCCGCAGCCGACCGCAGCGATCGTGAGCAGTGATAGACCTTGCGTGGATCTGCCTTGGATCGAGTGGAGTGCGGAGAGGGTCGCGTACGCAGGGCTTGGGTGGGAGGGGTTGTTGGCACTGCCGCCCGCAGCACCAGAGAGGTTCCCTGATGGCTCACCCAGCAGGTGGGCGCACAGGGCGGGGGAGGCGCGGGCCGTATGGAGCATCACGCGCAGCCCGAGCGAGATGGTGTCCAAGGTGGAGTCGGCACCACCATCGTTGGCGTCGCTGGCGCCCACGCCCTGCAGGGGAGCGGGGACGAAGCATGTACATGACAAACTCAGAATGTATATGATATCCTTAATTAGTATTATGGGCATGGGAAGGGACATGGTCAACAGTATGGTGGCAAAGCGGCAGGGAATTGTTCACGACCAAGGATGAATCGGATGATTAATGATGGGTATGGGATTCTACAAGACAGAAGTGCACAAGAGGATGATGATTGAATGAAACACCGCGTTCGGACATGCAAACTTCGAACATGTATGATGAACAGCATGTGTAAGATGCACATGGGATGGAACGCAACAGTCACAGTACGGTGGCGGAGCGGCCGGGATGTGCACATGACCAAGATTGAATCAGAATTGCCATAGTTGGATACTGTACCAGACAGGGATACAAAGAAACTCGATGGGTGACAGATGCAGAACACTTCGATTGATCCTTACAGATCGATGGATGGATAATTCTACTGCCGTAGCCACCCCTCGGACTCACCTGCGCCATGAAGGAGCCATACGAGAGAATTCCCACCCACCCCCTTCTCCCCCCCCCCCAAAAAAGAAACGCCCCCCCCCCCCCCCCCCCCCGCCTAACCTTAACTTTCTAACCACCCACCCACCACATGAACCTGCCGCAGGGCCCCCTCTTACCCCCCACTTGAGACGCCTACTTTCCTGGGTACACCCGCCTGACCCCACAACACCCCGGCACACGTACACCATTCAATGAAACATAAATGAGAATCCCACCACGGCTGGGTACACCCACCTGCACCATGGCCCCACAAAACCCCAACACACCTACACCACGCTATGATAACCTAAATTAGAATCCCAACCACTTCTTCGCACACCGACCTGCACCATCGCCATGAGCGCGGCAGCCGCCGCCTTGACATGCAGGAGCGCCTCCGCGGCCCCCCCCCTCAGCTCATCCAGCGCGGCGGTCATGGCAGCGGGCGGGGGAGCCCCCACCCCATGATGCAACACCGCCACCGGGAAGCGCTGGTACGGCGACGACCCCGCCGCCCCACTAGGGGACCAGGGGCGCGCGCCAGAGGGGTCACCCCCGCCGCCCCCACCCCCACTGCCAGCATAAAGGTGGTGGCAGGTGGGCCCCGCGAGAAGCGAGGCCAGCGCCGCAGCCGCGGCGAGCCGGACACGGGCCGACTGGGCGTGGCCCCTGGCATCCGGACCCCCTGCAGGAGCTCCGGATGGCCCCCCGGATGCCAGTGCGGGGGCGAGGCACGCGACAAGCCGCTGCGCGACCCCCAACTTGATGGCCTCTCGATAGACCCCCTCCATGGTGATGCTGCCAGGGTTGCTGTTTGCCGCGGCCGTGACCCCCGCTGGATCGACCTTGGCCCGCTCGGACCCTGGGGCGGACCCTGGGGGCCCCGCGGCCTCCCAGGGCAGGCCGTTGCGGGCGCGCAGGTGCCGGCACGCGGTCGCGGTGGCGAGGCACGCGCGCCGCATGACCTCGAGGGTCGGGTCGTGGGCGTATAGGATCAGGTCCGAGAGCAGGCGGAGGAGGGCCAGGTTATCAGGGGCGGGGATGGCGGGGAAGGCGGTGAAAAGATCGAGGCCGTCGGCGAGGAGCTGCGGCGCGGGGGGGGACACGGCGAGGTAGCTCTTGAGCGCGCTGAGGAGGGCTGAGGGGAGGGATGCCAGGAGCGGGTCGTTGGGGGGCAGGTCGCCGTGGGACAGGATGTTGCGGAGCACGTGGAGCGCAGCGGAGCAGCTGGCGAGCGTGGACTCGCCGGGGCGGATGCTGGTCGGGAGCGGCAGCGCGGAGACGATGCGGGCCATGGTCGCGCGGTCCTTGACGAGCTGCGCCGTGCCTGATATAGTTAATGATTTTGGAGAGGGGAGAAGGGGGGGAGGGGGGCACCGGGGAGGAGGGGGCAACAAAAGCTCAGTCTGTTAGCTATATGCGCCGTGTCTGGATGGTGAGTCGTGCGTGGGAGTAGGGGATGGGAGTAGGGGTTGCAGGTTGAACTTGATGAGTGCGCAATGCCTGCTATTGATCAGTTTAGAAGGGAAGGGGGCTGGGGGAAAAAGGGGGGACGAGAGCCGAGTTTGTATGTAAGTTGAGCTTACGTAGTCGAGTGTGTACGTGCAATCGAGTTTGAAGTTGAGTTTGCGATACCTGCATGGCTGGCGCTCTGGCCCTGCACTAATCCTACAACCTTGTGCCGTCATGCTAAAACTGACCCCCCCCGTATTGGCACCCACATACCCGCATGGCTGGCGCTCTTGCTTTCCGCAAGGCTCAGCGACGACCGCAGCGTTGCCACCTCCTCCTCGTCCACTGGGGGTGCCCCCACGACCTGCCGTTGCCGCGCCGCCGCCACCGCGCTGCCCACCGCGTGCATGCCACCTGGCGCCTGTGCTGCCGCCGCCGCCGCCGGTGGGCCATTGGTGACCGCTGCTGGTACCGGAGCAGCCGCTTTCTGAGCGGGGGGTTTAACCCCCCCAGCTGCCTCCTTTGTTGTCGCCACGGCAGGCTTTGCAGCTTCTACGGGCGTGGGTGGGGTGGCCTCCGGGGGCGGCGGCAAGGGGGCCGCGGGGGACGGGAGCGGGAACGCGTTCCCTCCCAAGGGAGCCGCGTTGTGGTTGGACGTCCAGCGGGGACCGAGCGGGTCGGCGTTGTCACCGTGGGCGGCGAGTGCGGCGGCCTCCTCGGGGGTGTCGCGGACGAACGCGTGGTCAAGGAGTTGGGGCCAGCCAAGGCGTTGCGTGGGCGTCTTGTTGAGCAGGCCTGGAGGAGGGGCGGCGGTGGTGGTTTGGGATGGTGGGCGCGTGCGTGGGTCGGGACAGTAGGGGTTGGGAGGGGCAGGGAAGCGTTGCATCACAATGAGCACAGAAAAGGCAAACTGGAACGCTTCTAGTATAATGTTCTAATTCTCGATCTACTTGGGGCCTGTGGCCTACATTCCAGATGGCTCTGTTTGCCACGGATTCCTGGGGATTGGTGGGTGGGGGGGGGAGGGAGGGAGGAGGGGGGCGGGGGGGAGGAGAAAACGAAGCAATGAAGTTCTTATCTACCAATGCCCCCGCATCAGGGGGGAAAAAAATCTCGCCTCAGAAAGCTAAAAAAATTGTGCACAGTTAACCTAATCCTAGAAACACACAGCAGCATCTATGAAATAGCACCTACATCAAGTCCGGCCAACCCCGCCCGTCAAGAAAGCTTGGAATTACAGCATAAATATGACAAAGACGTCCACCAAGACCAAGTCCTCGGCACACCGTAGCTGCTCCAGGCCCATGATAGCCCCCACCCAAAGATAGCACCACGCCGTGGCTGCGGAAATTCCTGCTGAAGTTTTTAGGGGTGATTCCGGGGTACGGCTTTCAACCGCTGCAAGAACACAGCGTTCCAGGTATCCCATCCAGAAGAATATCCAGCCCCGGCCGCACCCACCCATCAGAAAGCTGCAGAGAAAGCGTCGTTCCGGATGTTCTCGGGGTCCTTGACCGGGATCAGAGCACTTGACAACACAGGATTTGTAATACCCCACCACGTCCTAGCCTTCACAACCCACCTGTCAGAAAGCTGCGGAAGTCGTCGCTGATGTTCTCAGGGTACTTGACAGGGTCCTTGACGATGTGGTGGATGAGCGAGTAGATGGAGTTGGTGTAGAAGGGCGGCTGGCCCACAAATAGCTCGTACAGGATTACGCCCAGCGACCACAGGTCCGCCGTGTGGTTGTAGGGGAGCTCTTGTACCAGCTCGGGCGCCATGTAGAGGGGCGTGCCCTTGATGGAGGTGAGCACCTGGCAGGAGTGGTGTGTGTGGGGGGGGGGGGCGGGGGGGGGGGGAAGTCGGGTGGGGTAGGGAGAATCGTGTATGTCAGTGGTGTGTGTTGTGTGTGTGTGTGTGTGTGTGTGTGTTTAAGCACTCAGGCAAGTGAGTGGTGGTTGGGGGGGCGGGGGGAGGAGTTGGTGGGTGGGCGGATATGCCTAAAACATGTTACATTACCCACCAAGGCAGATCACATTAAAACCAAAGAAAAACGAACCCATCAGCAATTGCAGGACATGGCTACGAGCACACGTGACCACCCGTGTTCCGTGTAAGATGCTACCAAATACACACCACCACTGTAAGATTCAAACCCACCATCGTGTTGCAGGACATGGCGCGCGCAAAGCCAAAGTCGCACAGCTTGACCTTCCCCCCCGAGGAGATGAGGATGTTCTGGGGTTTCATGTCGCGGTGGATGATGCGGTTGGAGTGCAGGTAGTGAAGCGCCTTGACCAGCTGGCGCGCGATCAGCCGCACCTCGCTCTCGGGCAGGTTCTGGTCATCCTCCAAAATCTCAAACAGCTCGCCTTGCGCAAACTCGGTCACCTGGGAGACGTCACGCAGGTGGATGGGGAGGTGGACGAGATACGGCAGAGGGGGCAGACGGTAAGGCTGCAACGATGTTACGGCTGAGGGAGGAAGGCTACAGGACAAGGTGCTTGTGGGACCGGCGTAAGTGTGACAAGCAAATGGTGTGCAAGTGTGCAATGGATGGAAGTCTGAGTGCGGGGCAAGCAGTGGTGGGGTGGAGATCCGTGGGCGAAGTGGGCCAAGCCGGTAAAGCAGGCCAAGTGGGTCAAGTGGGCCAGGAAGGGTGCCCAGGGTGCCCGTGACTGTGAGCCACGCGGCCGCCCAAGGGATGTAGGGGGTAGGGGGGAGCGGGTGTCAGGAGCAGGGCACATTCATAAAATTATTTGATAAAAATAAATTATTCAAAAAATACGTGAACAGTGAATCACTGAAAACAAAGGCAATACACACAATAAGGAGAGGGGGGGGGGGAGAGAGGGGGCAGGAGGGGCAGGACACCTACTTCAACCTGCATCAGACAACTGGCAGACCGCAGTCTACCACTTTGTGCCACAGCATTGGAATGCAGGCCCACCCACCCTCATGGAATGGAGGCTCGCAGGAGCTAATGCAAGTTCCATAGCATGATGGCTTTTTTACCCCATGATTCTCCCAATGGGGGCGCATGAGTGAGTGAGTGAATGAATGAATGAATGAATGAATGAATGAATGAATGAATGAATGAATGAATGAATGAATGAATGAATGAATGAATGAATGAATGAATGAATGAATGAATGAATGAATGAATGAATGAATGAATGAATGAATGAATGAATGAATGAATGAATGAATGAATGAATGAATGAATGAATGAATGAATGAATGAATGATGGCTTTGCCAGGCTGGGCTCACTCTAAGCTCCTTCGGCAATCCCAACTTACTCTGCAGGACCCAGAAGTATTTCATCTGCCTGACTAGTACCCGCACACGGACTAGCATGTAGGTACTTGACATCCAACAGTAAATACATGCCACCCACGTAAAATTCATGAGATCATCCCATCTTACCCTCGCTTAGCCTGCCCTAGCATAAGGCTTCATTTCCATCCAAATCCCCGCCTGCTTGGTTGTGCAAGCCACAAAAAATTAGGCTGGAACCAAGCCCTTGGGCGCCCTGCAAAACAGGAAGCTAATTTGGGAACGATCAAATAGTTTTGGTACTGCCCACATTGATGCACCTAAAATGGGTTGCTGGGGCGGCCCAACAGGGATTCCTGCCCATAATGTCAAAAGTGGCTTGCTACCGCAAGCCTTGCTGGACGTGTCCACATGGCCCGCTAGCCCGATCTGAAGCCACGCTGACTATGACCCTGCCAGGGACTAACGCCACTGTCAACTGGTAACGGGCGAACCCACCACTGGAAATATTACTGGCAATGATACTAGGCTACATGTGAAACCAGACTCACTGATGGGATCAGCAGCTAGGTGGGGATATTGCCAATCCCAATCCCTATCCTGTTGTGCAATGTGCTCCCTTGAGCGTACGGTATCAGGCCTAAGGCGCATGGGTGATTACTGGCGCGAGGCATTGGTCACCGGACAGTCACAGCAACAGCAACCCTCAGCTTGTCACATGCCGCACGCAAAAGAAAAAGCAGTGTCTGATTGCCTGCCCCTTGAATGTAGAAATAGACTCGGCCCCAACATCAAGTACCCACCTTGTGGGCTGCTGTACAATGGCGGCGTGTTCAGCTACAACTTTGGCGGGGGCTACGCGAGCAAGCAGAGCACATTCTAGATACCGAACCACTCGTTAACAATACGTCTCTACGCATGCGTTCGGGGCACTAACAAATGAGCAAAGTGGAGCAAAGAGCGTAAAATCTTGCCACCGGAGAGTCGAGCTTACCACACAAAATTCCGTCTTCGTTTCAAACGCGTCCAGCATTTGAATGATGTTGTCGTGCCGCAAATTACGGAGGATTTCTATTTCTTGCCGCAAATTACGAATATCCTTCTCGCTTTTCCCATGCTTCATGATGAACTTCATCGCCGTAATTTGGCCAGTATACTTTCGCCTTCCTCTGTACACCTTGCCGAACGAGCCCTCCCCAATCAGCTCAATTATGTGATAGTTTTCCATTTATGTTAGCAGGCTAGTTCTACCAAAAGGTTCGCCCTGCAAAGCAAGCTAGTAACATCCTCCAGGCAACTGGCCCCGGATCATCCTGCAGCGGTGTCTCCTGGGCATTTTCTTGCCCTACCGGGCGGCCATGTCATCCATGTCCTGCCACATAAAACACGGCCACCCATGGCGTACAGGTACTCGGCATTTCATCCCTCGGTCACGGACAGTTCATCACGTGCCCATAGCTACCCGCGTTAAAAACGGTAATGCGGACAGTGCCTGTTTGTCAGCTTATGCCTAGCAACTGGACTCATTGGGGCACGTTCGCCATTAAAAATGCCTAGAATGCTGCGTAACTGCGTATGTTTGTGACCAATTTTGAACGCCATTACTAGGCCGGTCCTGGGCCGGTACATCGATTCCATGCCCAGACCCGGCATTGTCCGAGCCCCGTCACCCGTGCGCCGCGCCAGGTCGCCGCGGCAAGTTGTTGGGCTGGCAGTAAACAATTATTACTACACAATCCTTTATCCTGGAGCCTGGCAAACTTGCTGTACTGTACAAACTACAAAGAGTCAAAGACAGTGTACAGGCAGCCAATGCCCACGTGGCGCTTACTGGCGACTGCTGAGGCCGCGTGACGCAGGACAGCACATGGGATCAGGGTGTCCTGGTCAGAGCACCCAGGCGGGTGAATCCGACGAAGGCTAACTTACAATCGGTGACCGGCGAAGTATGCATCCGTAAACTGGCTAGGCGCTACTTGTACGGCCCATCACAAACAAGGCATATAATGTACTGCTCACTGGCGACGTGGAGCATCTGGGTATTGCGCTTTCTGGCGCCGATTCCCAAATGTGACACTCAAATATCACCCAGTCGCACGTTTTTTTCGGTCTCTCTCTGTGAGGCCAGCACAGCACTACCTACGCACCAGAAACGTCGAGCTGGCGATAGGTAGTCATGGCGGTCGCAATGTTTCGTACCTGCTAAACGTCCCCGAACCTAATTTTGGGTTTTTTAAGGCTGAAAATGGGAGCTGCGATTCTTAGTTCAGTAGTTCAATGCAAATTGAAGACGGCATGCTTTCCTGCATCCCAGACGCAGGACCAGACTGGATGTGCTATCAGCTCCCGGTTATTCAGGACTGCTGTCATTCCACGCCCCAGCTGCGTCCGACGTCCTACAGTCATGTGTGTTAGCAGACCGAAAGGCCCTGGTCGTGACGAATCTCTAGGCATTTCACATTCGGATCTTCCATTGAGAATTGAGGACAGTGGAGTCGCAAGTCGTAATGGCGGAGCAGCCTCGCATAACATAGACGAGGCATCGAATTTGACGCATAACGCCGGAAACCGGGAGGGTGACGCTGGTACCGCCTTGGGAGCTGCATGCATTAATCCGGGTCCCCTAAACAGCGCCTCGCCTCAAGGTCTGGAGGCTTTGTACCTGCAAGCACGGAACGCCTATTATAATGGCGTTCCTATCTTATTGGACGACATCTTCGATTTCGTAGAAGAGCGCCTGCGACAGTATAAATCGGAACTTGTTCGGAAATATCCACGATGCAGCCTCCGTCGTTACACGGTATACTCGGATGCGGAGTCGGACCAGGATCAGCTTTCGTCCCTCAAGACGATTTGGACGACACTCCTGGGCGTCGGCGTCGCGTCCATCGCTGTCCCCGTTGTCATGGTCGCGCAATCCGCAATTTCGTGGCAGGAAGCTGGCAGCGACGGCCACATATGGCAGCAGCTGCTCGCCTTCGGAGCACTTGCCGGCGTGCCGTTGATTCTTTCGGCAATGAAGGGCTTAGCCAGCATCGATAAAGAGAAATTGGTGGCGTTGAAGGGCACGTGCCCGAATTGCGGAGAGGATGTGTTTGCCTTCGTGAGGCTGGATGACCCCAGCGTCACGAAACCCCGCCACAAGATGGACTGCCATGTGTGTGACCGGCCGTTGGTGTTCCAGGCCACCCTGCAGGAGTCTGTCAAGAACCCTGGCCACCTGTTTGCCTATGGGCGGGTGTACTTGGTGTCTAGAGCCAATGATCTAGCACCGGAAAAATAGAGTGGTTTTGGCCAGTGAGGTAGGCTGTTGGGTGCAGACCTTGGCAAGCGTGGGCTCCCCTGCCTGGCCTGCAGGTGGCAAGGCCCTGCCGAATATCCCTGGTTGAATTAGTAGCTACCACATTAGCTTGGTTGCCGCTGAGCTGGTCTCCCAGGCATTACTTGACTGGACTCCAGGGGGGTGCATGCGCAGGTATTAGACTTGTAGCCAAAATTGGTCCTTGTACTATCTGAAGAACGATACTGCTATGTAGTGTTGATATCCATTGGAGGAAAGGTGAACTATGGTTCAAGTGTAGGCCAATGAGTCTGACTTGTTCTATAATTCTGTTTAAACAGCCTATACATGATTGCGCCGGATGACTGTGGGTGATTGATCAAATGAATACCATAGCCTAGATTGCAGGTCCCAATCTCAATGGGCTCTTTAGCAGTTGTCCATGATACAGAAAATCACAAATCAACGTTTGGTTATTTATTACTGGAAGTAAGCAATTTACTTGGCTTACTACCCCCCAACGGGAACACGAGACGAATTAAATTAATTTAAAATTAGTTAACTGATTACCTGGGTCCTGGCTTCTATACCTTGCTGACCGAATGAAATGTTTGTTCATGTACAATAGGCACGTGGGTGCGAGAGGTCCCCAGTTCGATTCCGGTCGGATTCATTTGCAGATCGCTTTTTCCGCGTTTTCCGCGGACCGGCACTGAACGCAAATGGTTTTCACCTTCGCGGCGTGCCAAATCAGAATAGGCACGCGGCACCTGTTTCCTGTGCTCGATAACTGGCTGTTTTGTAGCGGTTCGACTTATTTGTGGTTCTCAGCATGCATTTGGAGTGTTCACACACTTACTTACCTACTTAGTTACCATGCATTTGCATGCAGGGTACCACACACTTACTTACCTACTTACTTACCATGCATTTGCATGTGGGGCTACAGCACGTACGTATAGTTCTAGCTAGCTAATGAATTTATTACACGTGCTCCCGTTGGGGAGTCAGGGAGCACCAGAGTGCTTTTAATTTCTGAGTGTGCATGTAGCATGAAGGGGGCAGAGACCCCCCGTTTCCCTCACGCATGCACAGGCATGCCACAGGGTATGCACAATCAGACCCGTTGCAACGCTCCGGCATCCCCTAGCTGGCGATACAACAACGCGGACACGAGACTAAATAGTCTCCGGCATATTTCCCCTGGCGGTGCAGTATTTTCTGATTTGGCACTCCTGTATATGACCCGTGTGAGCATTACCTTACAAAGCATGATCGAGACGCGAGCAAACAGGCAGTGGCCGGCAGCTAGGCGAGACACGTACATACCGGCTGGCAGATATATCAAGGAGACAGATATATGTTGGACTTTGAGGGGTCGTGGTGCTGGACTTTGAAGGGGGTGGCCGGCATCTGCTTGTTGACGTTTCGGTGGCGCGGCCCTTGGCTCTTAGCCACGTGGCTGGGGCCTCCCTCACGGCAGGTTACACGGCGGACCGGGCGGAGCGGGCCAAGCTCCTGGCCTACGGCGACGTCGGGCACCATCGTGTGGTGCCCTTTGTCCTGGAGGAGTTTGGGGCCATGGGGCCCCTGACCTCCGCCTTCTTCAAGGAGTGTTGCCGGCTCCGGGAGGACCGGCTGGACCTGGAGGGCCAGCGGGCCCCATGGTCGGCGCGGACCTGGACGTCATATTGGCGTCAGCGCTTGTCGGTGGCGCTGACTCGGGCCATGGCTGACATCATGCTCCGCCGTACGCGGGCTGATTTTGCGGTGCAGCAGGGCTATTAGCTTCCTCCCGTTAGGCGTTTCCATTGGTCTTATCGTAGTATAGAGCTTTGACATGGCTCTGTCTATAGGTTTATAGCTGGGCGTTTGCTTTGGTTTGAGTGATTTCACTCTGCTGTAAGTAATTATATTTTTAAGATATATGTTGGTACCCAACTGGTCATATATTACCTGCGTGCCACATGTTTTCTGGCATACGTGGGCTTTTGGTTCACGCGCCGCACGTTTGAAAGTGATGTCCTCCAGATTTTTGCCTTTGCACCGTGTGCAGTTCTTGGACGTTTGGAAACATGCATGGGATGCTTGGCCAACGTTTAAAATGACCAGGTCTAGCTAGACATTTTCAGTGCTTTTCCATTTGCAAGTATTTTTTCGTTAGTGGTGGAAGAGCGATAGATATCGATCGCAGCTTGTTGGTGCATGCTCACCACTAGACACTCCGGCCGGCCAGTTAGGCTCGAAACACACGCCCTGATCAAGCAAGCTGTTCCCAGCCCCACCGTCTACTAGGACGTCATCTAGTCGCGCTTCACGTAAGCCAGCCATCATTTCAAAGAACAAGGCTACACATTTGCATCGATCTCCATTCATGCATATTCATCATCCTGAACGACTAGCTCGAAAACGCAGAAATGTTAGCGGCAGGCTCGAGCTACCATGGTCTGGATAGATCCCGATCGATTTCTGGCCTGCGCTGGATCGCTGGTTGTCTCCTTGATTTTGCCGCCATGCACGAGACACGCGCAACCATGGGCGCTGACAGCGGAGCTCAGAACTGTTACGTTTGAGCCCCAAATTCAGTCGGACTACTTGCATCCGATGCATCTTTTTTAAGACGCCAGTCAGTATATAATCAGCTACGACTATTATTATAACACAGTATTGCGATAATGGCACCAAAAGTCTAAAACGCGGCCTCGACAAACAAATCCCTGCTGTCGACATTCCAGTCGCCAGCAGCTCGATCGATCCTTTGGCAGCAGCTCCTGAAAACGCGCCATTACCGTCACGCGCTGATCCAAGCAAGCTCTCCCCCCTGGTCTATACCGGCCCCGAACCTCCACGCAGATCGATTTCATCGCCAAGCTCGATGGTCGCCTAGTAACGCCCAAGCAAACTCTCGAGAGGCGCCAGAAGCGATTTTGCCGGCAGTCTGCCGCTTCCGCCCCTGTCACGGTCTGACAGCTCGACTTTTTTCTCACACCGCAACAATATGCAGTGAGGTCCTCTCAGGACTTCTTGGCACAAAATCACTACATTATCCTGTCTGACCACGGTGCGCCTCTCGATTAGGCAACATACATGGGAAACACTGCTCACTGAGCCGGTCAAGAATACCAACGTCTCGTCATCTTTACGAGCTACGCCTCCTGTGATGAGAAGGATTTCCGTGGGCTGCAGGCCTTGCGGGTGGCGTCCTCGACGTCTCTTGGCCCAGGTGCGAGGCCCCACCTGGCTACCACTACGCCATGCTCACAAAGCCCCCCGGCCCACCAGCATTACCTGATCGACACATGAAGCTAGGCGGTTGTCCAACTTAGCTGTGCTGGGGGAGCACGTGGCGCGCCGATGGCTGCCCAGCTCGCAGGCATGAGAGCGCCGGCCTGACGAGTGACGGCCCCGTCACTGCCCTCGCAGCCAAGACTAACAACATTGATCAAGCCCAACAAGTCGTGCGCGCGCGAAGCTCCGGCCAGCCCCAGTTTACAGCTCTGCACAAACACATGCCACCACCAATTAGGTTCCCGAGGCCACTGCCACTGTGACTGGGCACCGACCAAGTTGTGAGGTGGAAGGCAAAGCCGGCCGGCCACGGCGCATTGTGAATCAGTTATATGCCAGACTCTTCTCGTAAGGAGTTTAGATATAATTTGCAGCTGACAGTGGCTTGCCTCCAGGCATGAGGGAAGACAGCTGGGTGTCTCTGCCCCCTTCCCAGTGTGCAACCTATATACAGGGAAGTGAAAAGCACTTTTGATGACTATGTAATTTTGTGCTCAGTGAGAGTCCTCAACCCCGGGGAGCGCGTGCTTAATTAATCGTGATAATAATCGTGAATTAAGCTGGAGGCTAGTCGCCACCATTGAATTAAGGTCGATCGAGGCCAGGCTGCCGGCCGGCCACGCAGGCCGGGTCCCCGACATTGCCAAGAGATCGGCCACCATCTTTGCCCAACCTGCCGGTTGGGCCGGGCCGGCCAGCGATTACCCGACCTAGACTCGAGCATCCTGGGCGGATCGACATGCTCAAGAGCCAGGCCGGCCGACCTCTCTCTACGTACACCACCGCCATCACCACCAAATCCAATCAATCTCCAGGAGCTCAGAAGACAACTAGCTAGCGCAGCAAGGCCGCTGACCGCGACCACCGCGGCGGTGCTGGGTCATCCTTGAGACGCTTCGACATGTTGCCATGCAGCCAGGGGAGACCCCAGACGTATTCTCTTCTTGACGAGCTCAGGAACCAGCTCTTGGCGTGCATGGAGAGCTCTGCTTGCAAGGAAAGGCACTGCAGGTCGCTTATACCGACTGCATGCCCCATGGCCATCGATCCACAGCACTATACTACTTGCCGTAAACTTACGGCACGTATAAGCGCATACTTGCTCCGTATACGTCCCGTAAGCGTATACTTACCCCATATGTACGGCTCGTAAACTTCCTCGATCGTGCAGTTGCTGCCCGACCTATAATAGTGGTCCTGGGCAGCCCAGTTTGAACACCGCATTTCCTCCCTCTCTCTTCAATCTTGGACTGCTATGCAGAACATGCAAGAAGAGGTGGCAGACCATTGTCCAGGCCAGGTGGACACACCAGCGCGCACCGGGGGCGCGGGGGGCCCGGGGGCTTGCCCACAGGCCGGGGCGCCCCTGTGAGTTAACGCCAAGCGCATTGGCGTGATCCTGATTCGGCATATCTCTGCGATTCCAGCGGCACCGGAACGAGTTCATTCCGACAAGTATCAAGAAAGTTATGGCGTTCCGACTTCCCGGTCGCGCGCGAGCGCGAGCCGGCTGTTCTTCTAAGTCGGACGTGAATAGTTGCCGACGACATATGGGGTCGACAGTAATTCCTGGGCTGACAGGAATTAGGTGCTGTACCTACGACGGTATTGGATTAATACGTCGTACGCAGGAAATAGGAACCTTAACCTGTGGTCTGTTGGTACCGCAGGCTTAGTCCTGGACTTCTAGGTGCAGATGCAATAGTCACTGTGGACTGTGCTCTG
Source organism: Mesostigma viride (assembly GCA_009746045.1). Classification (NCBI taxonomy): domain Eukaryota; kingdom Viridiplantae; phylum Streptophyta; class Mesostigmatophyceae; order Mesostigmatales; family Mesostigmataceae; genus Mesostigma; species Mesostigma viride. The sequence continues at coordinate 2,720,609 of RPFO01000104.1, read as the reverse complement.
TGGTCACTGTGCCTGTATGGCAGACCTACTGTATAGGAGCTGGGCGCTGTACAGGTAGTGAATACTGTACCGGGGGTGTTATTACTGAGCAGGCCTCCTAGGCTGCTCAGGACTAGCAAGCACAGTGCACAAGTATATAAACAATAGGCCAGTGCCAATTGGGCATCTCTTGCGAGCCCGCCTCACGTGTTGTGCCTTGACTTGGCAAGCGCGTGTACAAGCCTCAAGTGTGTGAGCGCTGTAACATTATCCAATTTTAACAAAGCTCCGTTTCCAACCATATTCACACATTGCTGCATTGCAACCATATCCTTCACATTGCGTGGCTAAGAACGTTAACTCAAATTACAACCAGTCTCAGCGGAACGGCCAGGAGGGTCGTTGCCGGTTGCGGTGTGCAGCGTTGACGACGAAGGAGCTCGTCCGGTGGTGAATGGTGCAGGAGAACAACGGCAGCAGGATTTCCGGTTTCGGCAGTCTGCTGGGGGTTCGATTTCGCCTGAATTGCGTCGTGTCGTTCGGGATCTATCTTTATTGCTTGCAGATCGTCCGCCTGTTAATCGCAGCTTCGTGCAATTCGTCGACGACCAGGTCGAAGATTGGGAGCGAATTCTGCGGCACGTACAAACCATCGTCATTCCGGAGCACCGGAGCATCGACGACCTCGAGCAGGAGCTTCACGGTTTGGTCGGCATCCAGACGGTGATTACAGCAGTAGCTGAGCGAGTGCGTGCGGAGTTGGCGGCAAGGCGAGGCGAGGTTGCGGAGGCAGCTGGCGCAGGGCGACACGAGTTTGTACCGACAGCAGCGGGTGCGGGTACCACGTACTTTCGCAGGCGTCATCGGCGACGAGGGTGTTGCAGCGGGGCCAGTTAGGCGTGAACGACGCGGAGCGGAGCACTACAGGCGGCTTGCAGAGGTCGGGGCGACAGCGGAAGCCATCACCGGAGGACAGCGCGCGGCAAGAGTCGGCAGGTTTCCGGAGCGAGCAAGGTTCCTTTTCAGGAACTGCCCCGCCCCTTCGCGTTCGTGTGACGCGTTGGGAAGAGTTTGCACCTCTTGGGTACGATAGTGACCTTGAGGTGGGAGCAGGGGGTGTCGCTGGGCTAGGCGACGAGACACTTGGCGACCACGAGGTGCCAAGATACAATCCGCGGGGTGCCAACGACGGGTTGTCACCTGTCTACTATACCAACGGTGACGATTCAGTCATCGCGGGCCGACAGCGGGTCGACGACGGCGCAGCGGTAGCAGGGTGCCAGAGCTGATTGTGGTGAGCGACAGCGACGACGACAGCGACAAGGAGAACCAGGACGCGCCTGGGGCCAGCCGTGGTGGTCTTGCCTGAGTGGTAACACTTGGCACTTTCCTTTCTTGTTCAGTAGCTTATATTGCTTTAATTGCTGCTTGGCCACTTGGCTGGCTGTAGCAGATCTGAACAGAGGCCATCATGGATGATGGAGCTATCAACCAACAAGCGGGCTTTATGGGCTTCGCGCGGCGCGGCGCTGGGCTGGATGGACGAGATGGACGCGATGGACGCGGTGGACGCGATGGACGCGGGGACGGCCAGGCGCTGGGAGACCAGGCTGAGGTGCCAGATAATCAGAGCCAAGGATCGCAGGGCGGTCAGAACGCGCCAGCCGCAGATCAAGCGGCGCCTAAGCGACCGACGTGGCTGAGGGGTACGCGGTGCTAGGCCAGTTTCAGTCCATCAAGGACAATTGGCAGCCCCGGGATGCTGAGAGGATGTTAGAGGACATGAACTTGTACACGGAGATATACACGGTGACAAGCTTCGCATCCTGGCGTCTAGTGCCTACATAAGGCAGTCGGCGAGGCGGCTGTTCAAGTTTGTTCGGGAGCGACATGCGGCGGGGGACACCTGGGCGGCGTTTATGACGCGACTCAGGTCGTTCCTGAGTGACAAGAGGACCATAGATGGGTCCCACCTGAAGCAAGAATACCTGGACTACAAGCCCATCAAGGGGCAGCTAGTGGTCCACGCCTTTGAAGACTTCGTCAAGCTGAGGGAGGACGCCATGGCCAAGGGCTTCTTCGTCGCAGATCGGATGGCCATGGGCGACTTTCTCAAGTCGCTGCAGCTGGATCCGGTCACCATGGATAATGTGACCATCCACATGCGACAGGTCCATGGCTGGGCAGCCATGACGGACCAGTTGTATGAGTGTTTCAGCGGCAAGTACGTGGGTGGTAAGCGCCCTCGTCAGGGTGATGAGGAGGCCACTGAACCCACGGTTAAGTCCATGAGGGGATCGGGCCACGGGGGCCCAGCGCCCTCGAGAGGGCCTGAGACCTCTTCAAGGGGTCGAGGAAGGTCCAGGAGGGGGCGTGACAGAAGGGCTGGACGGGGGACCCCGCCGAAGTCGGGACATCCACAGTCCCAGTTTGACTTCAAGAGGGTGGGTGGTCCTCCCAAGGCTGGGCCCAGCAGTGGGACCTCACGGGACATCAGTCAGGTGGAATGTTATTTCTGCCAGGGGAAGGGTCACTTCAGGAATGAGTGTCCCTCGTACCTGAGGCAGGAAGGTCAGAGCAAGCCAGCTCAGGGTGGCAGCAAGGACAAGGCTGGTCCATCCCAGGACAAGGGCAAGGGCAAGGCTGCTGATCATTGACTTGAGCCTGCACACATCCCTGAACCCTGGAGGGTGCCCCCAGGGGTGTGTAATGAAGCTGCTAGTGACGCAGTGAGGGGCAGCCCCATGCTCTAGTGAAAGAGCCTATTGGACACGATGGGGCAAGCTTGGTTACCACAGAGAGTATGCCAGCTGTAGCTGCAGTGGTTACTCGCCAACGTGCCCGCCATGGCGGTGCTGAGCCTGAGGTAGGACCTGGTGATGTGGACCCAGGTGGATCTCAGAAGCATTCTGACCGTGCAGGACTGGCACAGGATGGTCAGGATGAGGATAGGGCTGGAGACAGTCTGACAGGCACGACCCTGGTGCCTCCTGTACATAAGGGATCTGTACATACCTTGAGTGCTAATAATGACAATAAAAGGTTTTCTCTCTTGTATGACATTGCCTCAAGGTTGCATACCATGTTTGGCCATGCAGCTCAGTCTTTGCAAGTTGCTAGACGGCTGGGAGGAAGTGAGTTGTACTCCATCTGCCAACAGGTTGCTCAAGCTTGCAAGTGCAGGCTAGTTGCTAGAAAGCCCAAGCAGTCTCATGCCAGGACTCCTATTTTGCAGCCAGGCCATGTGCAGGTAGATATTCAGAGAATCAGGGGTTTGAAGCTGCTGGTGGCAGTGGACAGATATACCAAGTACAAGACCCTAGAGATCCTGCCTGACATGGAGAAGCCTACATTGATTGCTGCTCTGAAGTTGACAAGGAGCAGGTACCCTGGGTTGGAGTTGTTGCAGTGTGACATTCAGTTTGAGTGCTGTGAGAACCTGCCAGAGTTTCCAGAGTTGCTGATTACACCCAGGGAGAGCCACGGCCAGCAAGGGGTGGTGGAGAGAGCCATCCAAGAGATCAAGACTGTGCTGCTGGTGGAGAGGATTCCAAGGACGTCATCTGCCATTGTGACATCTGCATGGCTACGTTCTGTGGAGGACAGGCTGAACCTGAGGACTCCCATGTTCTTTGGTGACATTGCCATCAATCCTCTTATGCTGCATACCAGGATGCTGCCAGCTGATGCTGAGCAGGCATGGAAGGAGAAGCTAGAGGCCAAGTTCCTCAAGCTGAGGCAGAAAGACAAGGGCTGGAGTGTCCTAGAACCTAACGTTGGACAACAGGTTGTTGTGTGGAAGGAACCAAGCTTTCCAGGGAAACGTGGCAGCTGGCATGATGGGGTGGTGACCCGAGTAGAAGCCGCTGGCCATAAGTGCTGGGTGGCCATTGATGGCTCCCAAGCAGTGCACCGTCTGTCCTGGTCAAAGATCCGTCCCCGGGGAGGTAATCAAGGAGACCTCTTCCAGGTGCCCGCTGGTGTACAAGGCGGGGGTGACGTGGAGCTTCCTGATCAGGGTGCTACAGCTGTATCGAGCCCTCAGGGTGACCCTGGCCCGGCCCCTGGGGTACCTTCACATACGGTGGTTGGGCAAGCAGGCGGACAGGCTGCACCTCCGGAACGGCCCGACACCAGGCCTAGGGGTGTGCGTCTATCAGATATTGTACAGGCTTTGCAAAGAGCCAAGAAGGAGCCTAAGGTGTCCAAGCTTGTCCAGTTGGATGAACCTGAGGTAGCTGCCATGGAGATAGATACCAATGCACAGGTTTCTGTCATGGGACCTCAGCATACAGGAGAACTGCTGGTCGGAGAACCAAGTTGCCCCTGGGTGTCTGATTTCAGTGGTAGGACGCATCTAAGGGTGTTGGGAGAGGTTACTGCCCCTGTCATGGGTGTGGATGTGACCTTCCTTGTCCTAGAGGACTATGATGGCCCTGTGATTTTGGGTCAGAATTTTCTGGGCAATCCTGGGATTTCTATCAGAGCTACAGCTCTGAGAAGAGATGGCTGGGGGATGATTCCCCTAGAAAATTTCAGGACAACATTTCCAGTCAGGTGCAGGGCCAAGCCGGTCAAGGGTGTAAAATGGGATGAAGGGGAGGTGCCCCCAGCGGCCAGTTTGGTGATTCCAGCTGTGTTGCACCCCAGCAGTATTGGCATAACTCACAGGAGCCTTGCTGCACACTCTCCTTTGACATATGACCAGCTGGTCCAAGAGATGAGCTCGCCTACTTTGTTTGAGGCTTGGAAGCTCGCCTTCTCCAAGGCATTGGAGGAGTGGTTGCAGTTTGAGTGTGCTGCACCAACAGACAGACGTCCCCCAGCATCAAGGAAGCTTGCTTTGAGATTTGTGCTGAAGAGGAAGGTTGTGGATGAGGTATCAGTGCCCCATGTCAGGCCTGTCCTGAATGAGTATCACGGCACGGGGAGTCTGCCAGGAGAGGAGCTATACACGCCAGGGATGCTACACGACACATGGAGAATTTTGCTATGTCTCTACGTGGGGTTGCTGAACAGGGGAGCAGCTATGTCATCAGTGCTGCTGGACTTCAAGAGGGCATTTTTAAAATCTGATCCAGAAGTGGCCAGGAGGGTGTGGAAGCAGGATGAGCCTTACTGTGTTGAGGTGCCTGCCATCTGGAAGCTGGAGCTGCATCAACAATTCCTGGTTATTCTGAAGGGCCTGGAAGGACTCAGGTCGAGCCCAATCATCTGGAGACTCACGCTGCAGGAAGCTCTGATCAGTGAGTGTGGCTTGAGAGTGTCTTCAGTTGATCCCTGTTTGCTGCTGGCCCAATGGGAGGGTCTGCCAGTGTATGCTAGTTTGCATGGAGATGATCTGCATTTGCTAGCCCCCACGACCTGGCTGAAGAAGTTTATTCCTGTCATCAGTGGCAAGTTTTCACTGGGCAAGGAGCTGTGGCAGGAGCCCAACAAGCCTGTAGTGTTCTGTGGAATGCAGGCTACCCTGTTCAGGAGGGACGGGGAGTGGAGTATCAGGCTTCAGGCTGGAGGAGATTATAAACAGACCATTGTGAAGGCCTTGCCAGAGAAGATCACCAGTGTGAGCCAGTACGGCAATACGGCAATACGGCAAAACCTCGGCGTATTGCGTATTGCCGTATTATACGCGTATTATACGCGTATTATACGCCAAAAAAAAAAAAGTGGTTTTTTGACCGGAAAAGTGGATTTTCAATTAGGATAAAATATTCTAAGGTGTTTATCCCATGGGCGTGCCTCTCAAAAACTCTAGCTAATGTCTCAATCTTGATGAAAAACAATACAATGCACGTAGAGGTCGCCGGTAGCCGTTTGACACTCACTTGGTTGTCTCATCAATTGTATGAAGTGTAATTAATTAATTAATTAGTTAATTATCACGTGACTGCGTCACGTGGGTGCCAATACAAAGTAGAGGAACCTTCAACCCCTGTACACAATGAGAGGGAGGGAGGGCGCCCTAGCTTCTCTCACTGCCACCGCCCACCAGTCGGTGGGCAGGCCACATCGAGCGCTCTATCCACATCACGGGGCCGGGGCGCATCACTGTGGGACAACCATTATTAACGATACCAGAGGTAGGCTGAAGCATAGCTGATGCTGTACAAGAAAGGTGAAGTGGGCTCAACGGGCGTCTGCTAAGGCATAAGCAAATGGCCACGCTGAGCCATGGCTGGGCTAATGTGATTGCGTTCATGCCACTCTAAACCGTTGGGGCTACTCTAAGCCGTTGGGGCTAGATCAGTATACTATGCTCGAGAAATACATGGCAAGTCATGCTATAATGAAAAAGCTATGTCGATTGCCCTCTTCTAGACAGCTGGCTAGAATCTATTCTGGGGGAGCCCTAGGGGGTGTCGACAGTTTGTTGTTTACATAAAGGTCATGAAGTGTGATACTCATCCACTGCATGGTATATAGATTGCTAATTGAACTAATTCCTTATTACAACCATGAACTTATTGATAGGTATACGATTCGACCCAAAACCTTGATACAGTATGCAATAAAACGTGAACAGGATAGCACATACCAGATCAAAACCGCAGATTAATTACCTTCCTTGCTGGAGCTAGCCGGATGCCCACCTCATCGATGTAGCTGCGAGCCGCTTTCCTGGCCGTCGTCGCCAATAAAACATGTCAGCAATATATTTTACACATCTATCCGCGTACAAACGTATCGACTTATTTCCCGCCTAGTAACAGTTAGCACATGCACGGCGACCGACCTGGTCGCTGATCAAACGAGGTTGCTGCACCGAGCATAGGGTCGAGACATATCTGCGCACACCCAGGCGTTGCCTGCCAATGATATACGCTGTTTAGGACCTATGGATCATGCCTGCAAAATTGCAGTTCAAAATGTCAAGCCATGCTCCCATACCAGTCAGATTTCTGCACCTCCATGGCCGCGGAGGTCAACTATCATATTTATGCAAGTCGGTCTCGTTTTGCCATCGTTTACCCACGCCGTCAACTGGCAGAGATGACAAGCGGGACCAACCGTAGGCCCGTACTCCCCAAGTACGGTTCAGGCTGCGTACCTGCCTAGGTCAGCAACGCCAAAACTAGCTCTGGCGCCAAATTCCGGAGCCGGGCGCCGTATAATACGCGAAAAATACGTATTATGCGCCGTATTGGCGTTGAGAACGCAATACGCCGTATTTCTAGTACGTTAGTACGCCAAACCCCGCCGTATTGTATAATACGGCGTATTTACCGTATTATACGGCGTATTGGCGTTCACTGAAGATCACCCAGGCTGCAGGACCTGAGTTGAGAGGCATGTGGGCCTGGTTTGCCAGCATCTGTGGTCCGTCTCTGATGGTCCATAGCAGAATGCCTGATGAGGTGCTTGAGGATGAGAAGCCTCGAGTCATAGCCCGGTTGGTGGAGAGTACCCCTGATCTGATTTTGTCTGGGATTGACATTGCCCAGCCTATCACCTTGGAGATCTTTGTTGACAGTTCCATGGATGCTCGCCAGGTTACCAAGGTCAGGGGGAGATCTGCTGCTCTGTTTGCTTTTTATCAGAGCAGGGCAAGTTTGTTCAGCTGGTACAGCAGACTGCAGAAGAGGGTCTGTATCAGTTCAGATGTGGCAGAATGCAGGGCCATATGCGAGGGGATCCAGTCCAGCCTGTACATAAAGGAGTTAATGCTGGAGCTGGCTTCAGTTACCCCTTGGACCTTGCAGATGGAGACGTTGTTGCTAACAGACAGCATGCCGGGTATGGTCCAGTTTGTTCACAAGCAGCTGGCCAGAAGCCGGGACCTAGATTATTTGTTGCTGAAGGAGTTGGCCAGTTTGGTTGACTTGAAGCATATCCCTGGCGAGGAGAACCCTGCTGATGCATTGACAAAGCTGCCACACAAGGCCCCAGCCCAGTACAATGTACTGAGGAAGCTCATGAATGCTGACTGTCAAGTCGGTCTATCTGTCTAAAAGCTGAGAGCTGGGTGCTTAAGTCTCTGGATATCAGGCTGGGAGCTTGATTGTACATAATCCTGAGCACACCTTGAGGGGTGAGACATGTCTCTGGTGTGGGAATGTCTGACATTGTCTCTGATGGAGAGATGTCTATCTGGGGTTTTTATCTCAGTCCGAGGTTTCCCCAGATCTGTGGTTTGTGGGCGGGGTTCGATTCCCTGGTGCCGTCTTAAGGCGGAGTTTCACGGACTGGCTGACCCATCCACCATGCTGGTGAGGTGGCGACAGGTCCCCTGATTTTCCACGGTTGGAACGAGTATAGGAGCTTGTGTTTGCATGTGCTTCGCGTAGATGTTGTGTCTGGTTCGATAAGGGGCAGCAGACCGGCGCCGACTCCCGTCTGGGGGTCAGCAATGTTTTCTGATGAGCTGTTGTGGGTGATCTGTGGGGTTTCGCCTAAGGTCCTGAAGGTTGTACATACTTCTCAAGTTCTTAGCTGAACACCTATGGGCTGCCACAGTTGGCCAACCTCTTGTACATGGGTAACACAACGAGCCTCCCGTGAAGGGATAGGGACTCATTGTAATTTGTTTGTGCTCCTGAGCCAGTATGGGTGCTATGTACATATAATAAGGAATCCAAGCTGACTGTCATGCCCAGCGGGTTGTGACTTGTAGTCGGGGAGGATGTCCAGTACCCATTGTGTGTGTTTGTATGTAGACTTGTGTGAGCTGCTACAGCTCAAGAAAAGAAAGGATTGGAGTTAACGCCAAGCGCATTGGCGTGATCCTGATTCGGCATATCTCTGCGATTCCAGCGGCACCGGAACGAGTTCATTCCGACAAGTATCAAGAAAGTTATGGCGTTCCGACTTCCCGGTCGCGCGCGAGCGCGAGCCGGCTGTTCTTCTAAGTCGGACGTGAATAGTTGCCGACGACATATGGGGTCGACAGTAATTCCTGGGCTGACAGGAATTAGGTGCTGTACCTACGACGGTATTGGATTAATACGTCGTACGCAGGAAATAGGAACCTTAACCTGTGGTCTGTTGGTACCGCAGGCTTAGTCCTGGACTTCTAGGTGCAGATGCAATAGTCACTGTGGACTGTGCTCTGTGGTCACTGTGCCTGTATGGCAGACCTACTGTATAGGAGCTGGGCGCTGTACAGGTAGTGAATACTGTACCGGGGGTGTTATTACTGAGCAGGCCTCCTAGGCTGCTCAGGACTAGCAAGCACAGTGCACAAGTATATAAACAATAGGCCAGTGCCAATTGGGCATCTCTTGCGAGCCCGCCTCACGTGTTGTGCCTTGACTTGGCAAGCGCGTGTACAAGCCTCAAGTGTGTGAGCGCTGTAACATTATCCAATTTTAACAAAGCTCCGTTTCCAACCATATTCACACATTGCTGCATTGCAACCATATCCTTCACATTGCGTTGGCTAGGAACGTTAACTCTGTGGGCAAGCCCCCCCCCGCCCCCGGGCCAGGAGGAACTTAGGGGAGCTTTGCTGATGAGTAGAGTCTACTCTGCTATAGGATTTTATAGATTAGTTTAGAGATACGGCTTAATTAGATTTCGCAGCTTCGCCCCTAGACGCCCACCCCCATCCATCAAGCTAGGAAATACGTGCTACTTGCAGTCATTGCATTGATCTCCCAACGGAGTCATGTTTTATTTTATTTAAGTTTAATTTAATCCCTGAGAAGGGGCATTTGGTTTTTAAATACATTCTGGGCTACAACCTGCAGGTGGGGGCGGGGTGTAAGCAGCCACCTACTCTGGGTCCACGAGGTGCACCTGCACCACCATTATCGATGTATCATACCCTAACTAAGGCCTGGCATGGGATGGAAGATGATTTTATGGCTAGGCAATATAGTAGCAGTGAAGCAATAATAGCAGTGAAGGACATTGCCGCCACGCCAGCCCCGGCTGGCCTGGCCGGCGATGCTCCTCCCATCACCACCTGGGCGGACATGCTTAAGCAACACACCACCTCGATCCACCACCTCCGCCGTCGCAGCCCAGCTTCAACGGCAGACGCTTGACCTCCGCGAGGAGGCCGAGCTCGCCAAGCGCAGCCTCAACGTCATTGTCAAGAATCTCAAGATGGAGGAAGGTGAGAATTCCGAGAAGCTTGCGCGTGCTTTTGAGAGAGAAATCCTTGATCGCATGGGCCTTACTGGTGAGATCGAGCTGGCCGCCCACCGCCTTCCCCGCGCGCGGGGTAAGGCAGGGCCGCCCCCGCTCCTTCTCACCTTTAAGACCCCGGCGGACAAGATTTCTTTTCTCAGACGCCGCAAGCGGCTCGAGAAGACTCTCTTCACCCTTGACGACGACCTGACCCTGGCGCAGCAACAACGGCCGGACGGGAGCTATGGCCGACCTACCTCCAGCTCCGGCAGACCAAGGCGGGGCAGCCGGTGTACTGGAAGGGGGCGGCCATCTACGTCGGCCACAAGCCCTGGCAGGCGACCCCCTCGACCACCGCGGCCCCAGCGACTCCAGACGCCCCAGCTTAGGGGAATACAGCAGTAGTAGTGTAGACTAGATAGACCGTGGCCATGTACATGTACGCCTCTTAGAGGCCCTATCCCAGCTAAGCCACGCGCTTTATTTAATCGTGTACATGTGTGCCTATGATGAGCCACACTCCAGATGATGCCTAGCTTTATTTAGTAATGTTGTGCCCATGCAGGGAGTCACTCTCTGCTGAGAAGCCATGCCATAGCTCTTGTATAGCCATGATGATCTTCCCCCTCACAGGCATGCTCCCCCCCTTACCCGGGCATAGCGTGATAGACCATGAGGGTGCGGGTGCCCTGGTGCACCTAGAGCAAGTGTTGTTTACATTCCCACCCTTGCAGGAAGTAGCTTAGAATGTATTATAGGCTCATATGCCCCTTCTCAGGGTTATGTGCTACATATACTCCCAACGGAGTTATGTTCCTAATTAATTAATTAATTAATAGTAGCTAGGGCATGGCATCTCACACCTGGGTGAGTCTCAGATGGGTTTCCGTCGTGGTCGTATCACTGTCATGGCTGTGTTTGTCGCGCGCCGACCGGTTGATGGAGGAGGTGCGTCGCCTTTGCCCTGACAGTTTGCCGCTAGTCTTCATTTTTGTTGACTATATGAAGGCCTTTGACACGGTCCTCTGGGAGGCTCTTTGGGCCATCCTAGCTCTGGATCGGGTACCACCAGCGTTTATCGCTGCCATTCGTCGACTGTATGAGGGCTCACAGGCAGTAGTGCGGACTGCGGAAGGCACCACCCCCCCATTCCCCCTTCACCACGGGTTGTGGCAAGGTTGTGTCCTGTCCCCATATCTGTTCATTATTGTCGTGGATCACATGTCATGCGCCGGGCACGTGCGCGCTTTCTTTACTGCTCTTAAGGGGTTCCAGCCCGGCTTGGACTCCTTGGCATCCTTAACGTGCGTGAACACGGAGGCGTTGACCCGGGCTACCGCCCATCCGACCTGATTTATGCGGATGACAGCACCCTCATCGCGCGCCCCCAGAGCACATTCAGACCTGGCTAGCTGGACTCTCTGGGCTTGGAGGCGAGCTAGGGCGGTGGGGTTGGAGAGTTAGTGTCAAAACTGTGGCTATGGTGATTGGGGCTTCCAGTCGCCCGCCGCTGCCGCGGCTGCTAGACGGGACGGAGCCGGTCCCGTTTCGTGATCGCTTCAAGCTGCTGCCGGGGAGCATGCTTCCTGACTGTCACCGCCGACGACGTGGACACCCGCATCGGCCTGGCCTGGGCTAGGCATCGTTCGCTCAAAGCCTACTGGCACTCGAAGGCCCTCGGCGAGCACCACAAGCGCATGCTCCTCAAGGTACGTGACTCCTGGTCCTCACGGTGCTCACGTATGGCGCCGAGGCATGGACGCTCACGGACACGCTGGCGGCCAAGCTAAACGGCACGGTAACCAGGATGCTCCGTCAGGCCCTGAATGTAGTAGGGTTTTCCACGCATAGGTCTTTAGAATCTTTGTACCAGGGCATGCCTCGCATTAATTCGGACGAGATTAGACAGCGTAGGATAGCATTCGTAGGACATCTTGCTCGCACCAGCCAGGTCGACACCGACCTCGGTCTGGCCGGCCCCCAGCGGCTTGGCCATGCAGCCAGGGCGGCATACCCTGACCTGGCCTGGCCCCAAGGACATTCCTAAGAAGGTAGGCAAACATGTCATGACCTACCCACAGCAGTTGCTGGCTGACCTAGTGGTCCCAGCTCAGTTTGAACATCGCATGCACTCCCTCTCTCTTGCTTGGACTGCTATGCAGGACAAGAAGAGGTGGATGACCACTGTCCAGGCTCATACCAAGGAGACTCATACGCCCGCCCCTGTGGGCAAGCCCTCTCCCCCCAAGCGTCCGGAAGCCCTGGGCACTTTGCTGAGTAGAATAGGTAGGGTTTTCTAGATTAGATAAGCTTATAGTTAGATTGGTTCGGTTTCGTGGCTTTGCCCTCGGGCCCTCCATGCCTGCATCCACGGGAATATGTGCTACATGATCTCCCAACGGAGTCATGAACATTATAATTTTAATTTTAATCTCAGCAGAGCTAGAATAGCTCTCTGCATGGGCAAAGCAGTACATGCTAACACTTAATTTAATGCTAATTCATCATCTGGTGTGCAGGATCCCATCAGAGGCATACAGTGTACATGGCAACGCGTGCTGGCTACTACAAAGCCTTATTATACTGACTAGTCTACACTACTGCTATGGTCCCCTAGGCTGGGGCTGCTACCTGCTGAGGGTGCTCAGGGCAGCGGGGGTCGCGCCTGCCAGGGCTTGTGGTCGACATAGATGACCGCCCCCCTCCAGGATACCGGCTTCTTCCCCGGGATCAGGCTGCCCGCACTGATCTGCAATCCGGAGCTGGAGGTTGAGGTCCGCCATAGCTCCCGGCGCCGTTGTTGCTGCGCCAGCACCGCCAGGGCCGGTACGTCAAGTCGACGTCCAGCGTGTAGTGCCAGTCCTCACGAGCCGCTTGCGGGGCTTGAGGAATTAACAAAAGCTTGTCCGCCATGTGCTCAAAGGTAAGCAGCAGCGGGGGCGGTCTCGCATTACCCGGGCGCGCGTGCGGGGAAGGCGGAGGGCCTCCAGCTTGAGCTCACCAACATTTGAGGGCCATGGGGGCGCAAGGATTTTGTCCGCAAAACGCCTGTGCAAGCTTCTCGGAGTTCTCACCTTCCACCAGGTCGAAGTGCCTGACGATGACATTATGGCTGCGCTTGTTGAGCTCAGTTGACCTCCTCGCGGAGGTCGAGCACGTCTGTTGCTTGAGCTGTGCGGCGATGGCGGAGGTGGTGGTGGTGGTGTGGTTCAGCAGCCGCATGGCGGCCCAGGTCTGGGGAGCAGGAGCATCGCCGGTGCGGGGCCAGCGGGGGCTGGCTTGGCGGCAATGTCCTTCACCGCCTGCATGGGCAGTGGGGCGTGCGGTGTTTTGCAGGCAATCGATCAATGGAGACGGCGTTGTCTTTGAGGCGCCCGTCGATGCCACAGAGCTGGGCGGTTATGGTGTCGGTGGTGGCGGGGGCTCCAGGTGGAGGCGAGGAGGGTGTAGGTGGCGGTGGAGATGGTGGCCGGAGAGAAGGGGGAGCTCGGCAGCCAGCGTGCCGCCCATGGCTGCCACATCCGCAGCGAGGGGGATCACGTGCTGCTCGATGGCCTCCTTACTAGGATGGAGCGGAAGGTGGCTTCGGTCAAGGGGGAGGCCGGGACCCAGAGGTCTTTGGCAGACCAGCGTGGGAGGAGCGAGAAGAGCTGAAGGCGGGGACGAGAGAAGCCGGGCAGGTTTTCAGGTCCACGGTGGGAAAACCGGCCGTCGACGCCGGTGCGGAGGCGGTGCTGGTCGTGGAGCTGCTGGCACAGGTCATGCAAGAGGCGAGGCGTGCGACCCATGAAACACGTGCTCCAGGATCTTGATTGAGGGCAAGTTGATGTCAAAGTCACGCTCAGACCAGCTAGGTTGGCCAGGGCGACTGCGCTTGGGCTCAGGTGCATGATGCCGATAGCGAGGCAACCCCGGAGGGGACCTGCATGGGCTCGCGGCCACCAGTGCTTGACTAATGCACCGCTGCCTTCCGGGCCTGAGGATGGATGCATGGTACTACACACATTCCTACCGGTCTATTCTATCTATTCTTCAGTAGCTTATTGTGAAGCATCAGCCCTCAAGCAGTGTACAAGGTACGTTCCGAAGCTACTAGGCTTTCGATAAGGCGGGAGGCTGCAGAGATGTCACCTGCATGCCAAACTAGAGTGCAATTACTTGGCAAGTGCGTTCTTATATACTTCCAAGCACCAAACCAAGTACATTGACGTAACGATTTTCTCATGCACATGCACATGCACACACAACTCCACAGACACGCCCGCGGAATGGCCCCACCACTTCATGTCCCGTGGTATGTACTTTGGAAATTATGTGAGAGAACTTATTCTAGATTGCATGGGCTGTTAATCTCAGCAATGATGCAGTTTTCAAGATCATAACAGATTAGTAATGTCTATCGTTTACACAGGGTCTAGTACTGGTTTACATGTACATCACTCTCTAGAAAAGGATGCCAGCATGGCTATGGGGCCAGACTCAGTCACTGGCTGAATTATTGAACTCTGTGCTCTTTCCAAATAGATAGCACGGATCGAGGCATGGCATACACGGGGGGGTCCATAGCCTGCACACATGACGCATGCAGACCAACAAAGCGGGTCATGTTGTATGAATCAGGCACCACGTTACCTACTCCAAGCAACCCAGTACCAACCATACCTGTGGTTGTCTCATCTAGTAAGTACGCATGCTATTCACCGGCCACGCAATGGTCCTTTTGACACTGTACGCCTCAGTGCCCTTGCACAACGAGCCAGGCGTGGGACCGGCCGGCCAGTGGAACAACCACACACAACCATCCCTCTTTGGCCCCATACGGAGAGCCATGCAGCATGGTTCATGTACAACATATCCCTGCACGGGATTTCGTCGTCCCGATGGGCCCTGGACACAATTGCTCGACAGTCTGTGATACTGCCCTGGGAGCAGACTTGGGATCATGAGCCTTCCACCAGTAAAGCAAACGCAGCCAAAACTATGAAATCGTATACGTAGCGTACACCAGCTTCCAGGGCCAGCTCAAGCAAGCCCACCAACGCTACCATCTCCCAGCCAGGTATCCACGCCAGCAAATTTCTGGCCTGCGCTGGTTGTCTCGTTGTTTTCCACATCACCCTCTCTTCCCTGCCTGGCTTGAACTTCGCACGAAGCATAGATGCCGCCGCTGCCCCAGAGCATTTGCCCCACATGTGGTTGTATGCCACGCTTACAGAAGTCCTCCCCACACCCTTAACAGCGTACACTCGTCCTGCCACAGCCTAGTTCCGCATGGGGCTATTTCCAACCCTTGACGCCTCACTTCTTCTCCTCCCAAGGCCCTTCACTGCTGCTGTGACTGCCCGAGAGTGCTCCTCTGCACCTCGCACTCTCCAGGGTCTGAGAGGTCCACAAGTGGCTCGCAGTCCTCAAGTGGACGCCTAGTTAGCGATTCCTGAGTTGTCGGGCCTTTTATTTCTTCTCCTCCGAGGACCCTTCGCTGCTGCCGCTGCTGCCACTGCCACTGCTGCCGCTGCTGCCGCTGCTCTTGTTGAGCTCGGCGCCAATCTTCATGATCGTCTGGCTGAGCGCCGAGTGGCAGGCCTTGATCTTGGCCGCGTCATCGCCTGCGGTCGCCTCCTTGAGGTCGGCGACCGCCTTCTCGATCGCGCTCACCAGGTCAACCGACAGCTTCTCGCTGGGGATGGGGGGGGGAAGGTGGAGGGGTAGTGTGTGTGTGTGGGGTGGCACGAAGGTGGGTGATTCGAAGAATAGAATTGCAACGAGTTAAAGGCACTTCTGGAAAAAAAAAGAAGAAGAAGGGAAGGTTGAAGAGGGTGGGGGCGGGGAAGGGACGAGAATGGGGGGAAGGGGGGGGGGGGGGGACAACGGGGAACAAGGGAGATGAAAGAAGATATTCGCACAGGGGTTGCACGAGACCAAGAGGATAGAGAAGCTTTAAAGGGGGTCCAACAAGGTTGAACGAGCTGAAAAGGTTGATAATGTAGAAAGTAAGGGACCACAAGTTAAGTTGGCGTCCACGCTTCTTACGTAAGCCAGCTCTCCATCATTTGGCGTAGTCATTTGCGTACATTTTCCTTCTCAATAACAGATAACTACACATCAAACATACGGCACTCGCGCAGGCTACTGTCGGCCGTGTACGGATAGCTGGAGAGTCAACCAACCCCATGCAGTGGTCACTGTAAAGTCACTGCAATCAACCCACTGGTGCTCGCGCAGGTTGCCCTCCGCGGTGCAGGTAAATGCGTTTGCACCATTCTTGGTTACTATGAGGTAACTACACGCAGACGCTATATTCTGATCAGACACTCCGCAAAGGTGAAAACCTTTGCGTTCAGTGCCGGGCCGCGGAAAACGCGGAAAACGCGATCTGCAAATGAATCCGACCGGAATCGAACTGGGGACCTCTCGCACCAATTTTGCTGACTATAGGACGGACGTCTCCGGTTACCATGGCATCGCCAACTTACACCTACAGTCATCCGCAAAAGTTCTCCTGTCCGGGGAGTGATGCAAGCCTTTCGGATTTGGTACTAGATAAATCACTCGAGATCTGTGTGTAGGAGTACTACACACGTGTCTGCACGCGAGACTTGTTCAGTCTCGCACCGTGAGACGGGCTGAACACGGCTGAATCCTTCTTTAGAAGGGGGCGTAGCCGGTACTATCGAAATCAGCCAAGCGTATATTCTGATCAGACACTCCGCAAAGGTGAAAACCTTTGCGTTCAGTGCCGGGCCGCGGAAAACGCGGAAAACGCGATCTGCAAATGAATCCGACCGGAATCGAACTGGGGACCTCTCGCACCAATTTTGCTGACTATAGGACGGACGTCTCCGGTTACCATGGCATCGCCAACTTACACCTACAGTCATCCGCAAAAGTTCTCCTGTCCGGGGAGTGATGCAAGCCTTTCGGATTTGGTACTAGATAAATCACTCGAGATCTGTGTGTAGGAGTACTACACACGTGTCTGCACGCGAGACTTGTTCAGTCTCGCACCGTGAGACGGGCTGAACACGGCTGAATCCTTCTTTAGAAGGGGGCGTTATATGCAGGGGACGCTATATGCACACGTCACAGACACCAAACCCACCGGTGCTCGCGCAAGTTGCTCTCCGCTGTGTAGATAAGCGAGTCAGCATCGTTCTTGGCCTCCACCACCTCCTTGCGCGCCTTGTCGGCGCCGGCCAGGTTCTCGGCCTCCTTGATCATGCGCTCAATGTCCTTGTCGGACAGGCCGCCTGGAAGACAACAGGGGGGAACAGAACACATGAAACCGGGATAAGTGGCTTTTCTTCTTAAACATGTGCTCAGTGTCCTTGTCGGGCAGGCTGACCTGGATGTGAGGTAGGTCAACGAGAAAACACACACGACAAAAAACAACTCATTTTCATTCCACCGCTGGCCTCGATATATGACGCCCTGCCCCTTGTGAACTCATACAAGAAGAATGTCCCAGTGCATATTGACTCACTTGCCCAGCCACCAACAAACAAGAAAAGCTGGCCGAGTATTACTTGAGAACTTACCACTGGACTCAATCGTGATTGCCTGCTCCTTGTTGGTCGCCTTGTCCTTGGCGCTCACGTTGACGATGCCGTTGGCGTCGACGTCAAACGTGACCTCGATCTGGGGGACGCCACGTGGCGCGGGGGGAATGCCAACCAGCTCAAACTGTCCCAGCATCTTGTTGTCCGCCGCCATCTCGCGCTCGCCCTGTAGCACTTTGATGCCCACCTGCTGCTGGTTGTCGGTGGCGGTGGAGAACACCTGGCTCTTCTTCGTCGGGATGGTTGTGTTGCGGTTGATGAGGCGTGTGAAGACGCCACCCAGTGTCTCGATACCAAGCGACAGGGGCATCACGTCAAGCAGCAGGATGTCCTTGACGTCGCCGCGGAGCACACCGCCCTGGATGGCGGCGCCCATGGCCACGCACTCGTCCGGGTTCACGTTCTTGCTGGGATCCTTGCCAAAGATCTCCTTCACGATGGATTGCACCTGCAGGGGGGGGGGGGGGGGGGGGGGGGGGGGGGGGAGGGTTTGAATTTTCAAGCTCACAGATTTGAGAGCAATGTGGTATTTGCTAACGCCATGCAGGGGGCAAGTAGCAAAGACACACTGAGGAAAAACCTTGCTTGTTAATTGACAGGCGCAGCAGATAATCCAAGGCGCCAGCAAACGTAAAGCTTCTACAATGCGCAACACACACAAAAGCAAACGCAACATAGCCGCGTAACGCACCCAGCTAATAATAGGCGTTCCAGCGTTTCCTCTGCAGGGCAAGCGGTGCAGGCGGCATGACCCAAATATTGGCCTTGTCTGTCATCAACGCTACACAAATGACCCGCCTGCCCGCCCGCCCGCCGGCCCGCCCGCCCGCCCGCCCGCCCGCCCGCCCGCCTGCCTGCATGCCCGCCCACCCATGCAAAACAGTGCCCACCCACCTGGGGCATGAGCATCATGCCACTAAACCCGTCGCAGCTTACAACAGAACAGGAATAACCCTCCTCCCTGATCAAGTGCACATCCCCTACTACCGTCCCACCCACCCTGGGCATGCGCGTCATGCCGCCGACCAGGATGACCTCCTTGATGTCGTTGAGCGAGACGTTGGCATCCTTGATGGCCTTCCGGCAGGGGTCACGGGTACGCGCCAGCAGGCCCTCCGTCAGCGCCTCCAGCTTGGCGCGCGTCAGCGTCACGTTCAGGTGCTTGGGGCCCGTCGCGTCCGCGGTGATGAAGGGCAGGTTGATCTCCGTCTGCACATTCATGATCGGTCCGATTTCCGCCAGAGACCAAGTTAGCGTGCAAATGAAGTACAGCAAAAGCGGCATTGGTGCTGCCTATACAATCACACCCATGGGCTCATGGCTAAATACTCCAGTACAAGATCTTAGAATGTACCGCGCTAGGTATACTGTTTTATTAATAAAACAGTACTTTTGAGGCGCCAGGCGCGTAAGTGCAGGATAATGGCAGAAGGGCGAGAAACTCCCAATGGCAAGTAATGGGTGTCATGTCGCATGTAGAAGCGAAACACAGGCGTGGGTGCGGTGGAGGGTTCAACAATGGAACACAAAAGAAAAACACCACCACCACCACCACCACCACCACCACCACCACCACCACCACCACCAACAACAACAATAATAATAATAATAATAATAATAATAACAATAATAATAAATACCAGTGGCACACAGGTCTCCCAGTCAACGACATGCCCTGTGCTCCACATCCCTAGAGGATACTTGCAGTCGAGAAAACGTTTAGCGGATCTTTTGACTAGCGGACACTTATGTTTGCAGATACTTTTAGTTGCGATACTTTTGTTTGCAAAACTTTTCGCGCACACTTTTGTTTGCGGCTACTTTATGCGCATACTTTCAGCAGACACTTCGCAACCACTGCATCACGCATGTGAATGTACACAGTCCAAGCATACAGTAACTCATACCGCACCGGCATGGCCGAGAACAGCTCGACCTTTATCTATGCCTGTCACTCCTCTTCTGTGTCAAACTAGACTACTCATAGAGCATGATGGCATGCTCTACTATTGACCGCACCTGCATGGTGGACGAGAGCTCGATCTTGGCTTTCTCGCTCGCCTCCCTCAGCCGCTGCACAGCGAGCTTGTCCTTGGACAAATCGATCCCCTGGTCCTTCTTGAACTCCCCGACCAAGTACTCCAGCAGCGTGTTGTCCACGTCCTCGCCGCCCAAGAATGTATCACCATTCGTGCTCTTGACCTCAAAGACGCCGCCCGAGATCTCCAGAATCGAGATATCAAAGGTGCCACCGCCCAGATCAAACACGGCAATAATACCCTCGCGGTTGTCCAGACCGTACGAGAGCGCGGCCGCCGTGGGCTCGTTGATGATCCTCAGAACCTCCAGCCCCGCAATCCTGCCCGCGTCCTTGGTCGCCTGCCTCTGACTGTCGTTGAAATACGCAGGAACCGTGATGACGGCCTGGCGGACGGGGCGGCCCAGATAGGCCTCGGCCGTCTCCTTCATCTTTGTGAGCACAAACGCGCCCACCTGGGAGGGGCTAAACTTCTGCCCCGCGGCCTCCACCCACGCGTCGCCGTTGTCGGCCTTGATGATCTTGTAGGGCACCATCTTGGCCTCCTTCTGGGTGGTCGGGTCGTCGAACCTGCGGCCAATCAGGCGCTTGGTCGCGTACAGGGTGTTTGTCGGGTTGGTCACCGACTGGCGCTTGGCGGGCATGCCCACCACGCGCTCGCCCTTGGCGGTGAAGGCGACCATCGAGGGGGTCGTGCGTGCGCCCTCGGCGTTCTCGATGACTTTGGGCGTCTGTCATGGGGATGGGGTGGAGGCGGGGAGGAGCCCAAACAAGGGGTTTGGGTGTAAACATGTCAGGAATAGAGGGCGGAGTAGGAAGAGCTACAGGAAGTACTTTTATTGGTCTACGCATGTCTCAGGCATGGCAACCACTGCCAGTGTGACGATTTAGGGTAACTCATTATCATAAGCAAGAGCACCCTGAACAACAACAACAAAAGATAATCCTGCTCCTGTTGAAAAATCATAAGAGGCATCTGCCTGATGGCTCCATGGATTGATAAGTGCTTACGCTGCTAGTATTGAGCTATGTGCCTGCCTGTGTGATGCCATTGTAAGTAGATTTAGATATAACTTACTATCTCATGATAAACAACAAACTTTACTCAGACTGATAAACAATTAGAAGCGGTGACAACACGATGTACTTAACAGCTAATTGATAAACAGTTAGAAGCGGTGACATGACGACGCAAGGTCGGACAGCCCGTGCACACACTTCATGACCATAACGGACGATCGCGGTAATAGGCTGCACAGACTGCTACTAACTAACAGCACCACAGAAGTGACCCTGCTTGACCATCATCCTCCACGGTACCTGATGTCCGCGTGCCAGACAAATCCCATGTTCCTCCCTTCGATCAGCAAGCACACCGACCACACCCATACAGTATAGTGTACACTAGGTGTGACAACCCACCACTAGGTGTGACAACCCACCACTAGGTGTGACAACCCACCACTAGGTGTGACAACCCACCACTAGGTGTGACAACCCACCACTAGGTGTGACAACCCACCATAGTACGCGCGCACCCATGCAAGCACAGACCACCCACAAGGCCCTCCCCCACCATGGGGACGAACATACTGAACTCATACAGCACCCAACTTCCACCCATACAGTGCCCCAAAGGTGCCCATTAAGTCTACAGCCACCCATCTAAGCACCCTCCATCACCGCGATGAAGGAGTTGGTGGTACCCAGATGCTACCCCTATAGTGTCCATAGTGTCCACACAGTGAACATGAACATCATTGTTCAAGCACCCATCTTGCCCTCCATCACCGCAATGCAGGAGTTGATGATGCCCTGTGCCCATATACTACCCGTATAGTGTCCATTTAGTGTCCACAAGGTAAACCTAGACATCGTTGTACACGCACCCACCTTGCCCACATGATAGCACCCACAATATACAGCACCCACCTTGCCCTCCATCACCGCAACGCAGGAGTTGGTGGTGCCCAGATCGATACCGATGACGTCGGACGCGTCCGTGGCCGCGCTGGTAGTAAGGATATTTTTGGTAGTATTGTTGTGCAAGGAGTGACAAGCAACAAGATGTGTGTTGGTGACAAGCAACGTGAAGCATTTTATTAACATGCAACGTGACGTCTGTTGGTGGCAAGCAAAGTGACGCATGTTGGTGACAGGTGAGCAGGTTTGGGAGTTGACGTGTTGGTCACACGTGGCACACACAAAGAAGGTGCGCCCGTTGCCGTGCTGGTGTTGGTGATGGGTGGCAGGTTCAGGCAACAAGCCATGATAGGTGCCTTGAAGAGGACACAGGTTCCAGGTGTGACACAGGTGGCAGGTTGCCAGGCAGATATGTGTGCTGCGAGAGGATTGAGGGTAAGAGAATAACAAGTGGTGAGAGAATTGAGGATGTGACAGGTGCCAGGTTAGATAACCAATTACAACAAGTTCCATGACAGGTTTAGGGTTAAAACCCTAAACCCTAAACCCTAAACCCTACAGCGGTCACGGATAAAAGGACGGTTTACGGATGTGGTTTAGACATATGCTGCCGTGGCTTAGGCATATGATGCAACAACCGAGAAAACTGCCGCATGTACGTGCGAATGCATTCGTGCTAATACTAGTGGACCAAGGATGGCCTACACAGGACACCAACATGCTACCGCAGGGGTGCAACTGATTCCGGCAGATGCACGCCCCTTCCCCACCGAAGAACTGCATATCTCACCAACAGCATGTCCCAGGGACAAGCACCTCTCAACGGGAAGGGGTTGGATTAGGATTAGGCACTTCCGGGCATGCCCCGCCCCCAGAGACAGCATGGACCGCATGGCAGCATAAACGACGTAGCAACGTGCCGGCCTCAGTAGTCACCAACCCTGGGGATGATAAAGGTAGGGTCTTGACATGACAAACCTGCCTGCATCTTGACATGACCAAGCTGGATGGCTCGACCTGCAGCCTCTGCCAGCAGAGACCACCCAGCGATTCTAGAGAGCCTTCAACTAGGGTGGTGACGGATATTACAAACCCACTACAGCTTCGCAAGCTTGGATTAGGAAAATGTTGCAATCACGCTCAATAAGCCACGAGCACCTTGTACACCATATGTCGCCACAAGACAGACCTAGCGGCACCACAAAACAATACTGATTCTTTCAACCGCAAATAAAGTGCCATCCGCCAGCCTCCAGTAGCCCACATCCCCGCTTTTTCAACCCACGCCCGACACTTCGCAGAAGCCTGCAACACGTCTCTTCTGCAGCAGCAGGTACCTGAACGACCGGATAGCAGCTCCCCATCGTTGCAAGCCCCGTGCCAGAGACCCGGCGGCAGTCGGCACTGCCGGGGTCGCTAGCGACGGCTGGAAATACGCCTGCGCATCGGCGGAAGGAAACGATAGCAGTTGGCACCAAGGTAAACAAGCGAATAGCGGATTGTCTGCACAGAGATAGCATGCACGTTTTCAAGGAGGCGAAGCCGCTCACGATGTCCCGGTCTGGACAAGCACCTGAAAGCGGTTGGTGCCCGAGATATTTTCCAGAATTTCTGAGCTACGGGGACCCCCCCCCCCCCCCCATCCTTTCGGTCGCTATATTTTAAGTGTGAAACCAAAACGATTAACGAATAAATCAAATCAAACGAAATTGCGTACCCCAGCAGTTCCATACACTGACGGAACGCTAGTCGTCTTCGCCAGGCGTTGACACAACACCCCCGATGCAGCTCGCAGGCTACCTAGAGCTGCGCTGCGGGCCATGTTTTAACAACCTAACGTGCTACTGCAGAAAACGATTCACAACGACAGAGTTAAGAAGTCCCACCCGTGAGCAGGCCGGGTTGGAACGATTAAAGGGTGGCTGCCTCGACGGCTGCGTGTGTGCGTGTGTACCTCCACAGCTCGCTCGTGCATGCCAGTGTGGCAAAATGCTCAGTTGCGTCACGCGCACCCCTCTCGTCCCTCGTGTCGCCGAGTACTAGTGCCAGCAGAGAGCCGTGCAACCAGCCGTGAGCCAAGTGCCAACACGTAGCAGTGCGTGGCGGTCGCGCGCGCACGCCCCCGCACTCCCGGGCAGCCTGCCAGAGAAAGGTCTGGAAGCAGGGAAATTGCGCGATAACCGACGTGGTTGTTGTTGTTGTTGTTGTTGCCCACGCCGACGTGGAGATTCTTAAGCTGTTGAACAATGCCGGCCCTTTACAGTACATAAAAGCAGATTTAACATTTCCGACTGGTTGAAAGCAAACTCAATCGGTTCCAGAACATATGCTGGATTCAGGGCCTCTGGAGGGATGGCGAAAATGGAAAACCTAGAACCGAGCGCCATCACAACGAGTCCCTGAATTGTGTACGTCAGGTGTTAGCGCCATCGCTGATCGCTTTCCATCTTCCTCGCAGTGTCAGTGCTCGCACTCAGGAACCTGCTGTTGGCAATTTACCTACGTGATCTGCATTGTAATGAAGGAAAGCCTGACCTGCTTTTTCGTGGCTTTCAATCTAGTAGTGTGTATAAACAACTTTCCTGACGTAAGCGCATCCGGGTTCGTTGTAGAACATCTAAAGTGATCTACAATGTGCCATGAAATCCGGTTGTAAACCAAGTATGACCTTCCGGATGCCATTTTTAGAAGACTGATGTGAGAGCGACTAACTTCTTGCTGAGGCGAAGACCATGGCAATGATGATGAGCGCCGTTAACATGGCCAATTTCCGGTAAGTGTCTTCAAGGAGGCAGGGCATTGCTCCATTCAAAATTCTCATTGGATGCGGTGAATTAGCTCTAGAGACGTGGCAAGTTGTCATACTGTCATTCGAGGCTCGGCTAGGTCTATTCCTGGCCTGTCATGTTTCCGTGCACAATGTGCAAACGTGTGCAGTCGCATTATTTCCTGCGACTTGCTTGCATAGTCCTAAACAGAGTGGTTGCAAAGAACACTAGTCATTTTTAGCCTGCCACCAGGATCTCCGTGCGACCCATTGGGCAAATATTCGAGGTGCTTCAGGCGTATCAGAAAACCAGCTCGATTCGTTTCTTTAATTCTTACTAGCACGTCTTCAAGTAGACCTTGCCCACTATTGCTATTTAGGAATCGGTTGTGCACCATGATTGATTTTCTCATAGGCCAGGATCGTCTACTAGTGCCTCTGGACGACGCAGCTAGCAACTTCTATTCTTGGCTTATCGGTTTCGACGCACCTAATCTCACCGCGATGCTGGACATAATTGCTATGGTATTTCCCATGGGACACACTGATATCTTATAGAAGAACCAGCTCATGCAAAGGGGGTCGCTTTGCTGTCGCGAGTCCCCTCCTCCTCCTCCTCCTCCTCCTCCTCCTCCTACTACTACTACTACTACTACTACTACTACTACTACTACTACTACTACTACTACTACTACTACTACTACTACTACTACTACTACTACTACTACTACTACTACTACTACTACTACTACTACTACTACTACTACTACTACTACCCTCTCCTTCACGTCTCTCATTGCACGCATCTCATAGAGACAAGTCTTTACGCCCCCCCCCTTATGCACCACACGGGGACGTAATTAAATGTGTTCCTAGAACTGGGCATAGCGACCCCTTTTATTGTTTTCCAAGCGATTAGGACAACCCAGGGCATGAATAATCTTGTCTCACAGCCTGGCATCGCGTGCCTCGTGCCAAACTGCCAGAATACATATGGCATTGAGCAGGAACCCGGCGATAAAGACAAGTCCAACTCGGGAAATAAGGATGTTGTGTCCGCTATTATGCACCGAAAAAAAAATGTGACTTCACAAAACAATCGTTAATATACTGATACAAACAGTACTGCAAATACCTTCACAAATACCTGTTTCGCGTGCCTCTTCAAATGGTTACCAAGCATTCCTTCCATTCCTGCATGTGCATGGTGCTATCCATTCCTATTTGTCCACAGCGCATGGGTATTCATCCTGGCCCCCATTTCATCTCCATCCTTATCTGTTCTTATCCATCCCTGTCCCTTCCCTTCTCACCCCGTCTCCCTTCCCTGCCTTCCCAATGCCTACCTTCCCCCCTTCTTTTCCTTGCCCCTTCGCTTCCCCCCTGTCCCTTCCCCTTCCCCTTCCTTTCCCCCTCCCTTTCCTTCCCCCCTCCGCCCTCACCACCCCCCGCGCTTTCTGCGTTCCCCCTTTTCCCTTCCCTTCCCTTCCCCCCTTTCCTCCTCCCCTTCCCAAATCATCCTCTTCGCTCCCCCCTCTCTCCTCCCCTTCCCACCTTCCTTATTTGTGTACTTGTTTATTTCACTTTGTTGTGGCCTCCAGGGCGCTCATCTCCCCGGAGCCGACCGAGACCGAGGGCTCCGTCTCGTCGAGCCAGGGCATCAGCCTGGGGGGCCTGGGCACCGAGTGCGAGAGCGGGGACGGGGGACCTCCCCGCGGCGCCGGCATTCACGACGAGATCGCCTCGTGGGCCAAAGTGGGCGTGGGGGCCGACTTCTTCTCCAAGGGGCAGGCCCTCGAGGAAGCCGACCCGGAGCTCGAAGGGTTGGAGGAGGAGGACGTGCCCGGACAAGAGGGTCTGGAGGATGGGGCGGAGAGTTACGAGAACGAGGGAGGGCGCGTGGGCGAGAATTACGGGGACGAATCGGCGGGCGAGGGGGAGGAGGCAGCACGAGGGTCCCAGAGCCCTCTAGGCCGCGCCGCTGCTACCATCACGGCCAGCACGGGCGCTGCCGGTATGGCGGCGGGGGGTGCCGGGGGTGTGTCTGGTTTGGACCGGGGGGGGCAGGGTGTGGCCCAAATAAGGGCGGACATGGCCAGGGGGGCGGGCGCGGCGGCGATCGATGGGGTTCCGACATCTGTTCCCGCTGGGTTGAGAGAGGAGGCCAAGGCCATGGCAGCCAGCATTATGGTGGGGATGCCTGGGCAGGCAGGGCCCGGTGGCACGAATTCCACCTCAACCCCGGGGACAGGGGGCCCGGCTGTGGGAGGTGGCCCGGGCGGGGCGCCGCCGGTAAATCAATATTTACCGCTGTCACCGATCCCGTTTGGCACCCCTGGGGCTAACCCTGCACCCCCCCTGCGGTCGCCCTCGTTCTCGGCCACCCCTGCAGGGCTGGGGGCCCAGGGTGCACATGTCCCTGCCACGGCGGTGGTGCGGCTGCTGCCATTCACAGGCGGGAAGGACGGGGCCGGGGGTGGGCCAGGTGGGCCCGTGCTGACCCAGGTGGTCGCTGCAGGGCCCGTGCGGCGTGCCAGTAGCAACAGCTTGCAGGGGAGTGGGGCGGCTCCTGGTGGTGTTGGCGGCGGTGGCAGTGGTGGGGTTGGAGCTGGGGCTGGCAAGCAAGCCAGTGCGGAAGCCCTGGAGGTGGAGCGGCTCAGGGAGAGTCTTCGGTAAGTTGACAAGGGTGCATGGCTTCCCATCATGGCCGGTCCTGGTGGCGGTGCCTGGTGGTGGTTTTGTTGCGATCATGGAGTGCTGATGGTCAGGAGGGTTGTGTTGCTCCATGCCTCCACAGGCCTGCATTCCGCGTGTTTTTTGTGTGGTTACGCGTTTTTGAGAACCCCCTTCCCCTTGGTTTGCTGCGGTGCTGCATGCACTCTTGCGTGCATAGCATTCGCCTTTGCGTGTGTGGCATAAATTAGTATGCGATTGTCAAATGGTGGCGGTATTCTGTTCAGGATAAGGTGCCTTAAAGCCTCCTGCCTACCCCTCCTCCCCTTTCCTCGCCCCCTCACCCCCTTGTGCCGGTAGCCCTGTGCGTGCGTGGCATGCGTGGTGGTGGTGGCGGTGGTGCTTGGCGCATGCACGCGTCCACGTGCTTCCTTGGCGCTCTCCCTTCATGCACATCCTGGCCACTTACATAGTTGGATGTCAGCCATTCATTTCGGTGGGTCTTCGCTGCCTCGCGACGTGTCCGTTTTGTCCGTGCATGGCGTGGCCATGTGTGGCGCGCATGCTCACTGTTCGATGGGACAGCCACAGTGTGCACTAGAGTATCAATGAGACGACCACAGTGTGCACTAGAGTATGAAAGAGACAACATCGCAGGCCAGAAATGTGGAGATTCTGGACCATGGTAGCTCGAGCCTGCTGTTAGTGTAGGTTTGTCCGTGCATCTGTGTGTGGCGTGCACCAGCCCCTGCACCTGCCCCTCGTCCCATGGCACTTCTCTGCGCCGTGCATGCGTGCCTCCTCCTGTTAGTGTATGTTTGTCCGTGCATCTGTGTGTGGCGTGCACCTGCCCCTGCCCCTCGTCCCCATGGCACTTCTCTGCGCCGTGCATGCGTGCCTCCACGTGTGCCGTGCACGTGTGGCGTGTGCATGCCCCCCCGCCTAAACAGGCACGGGCATACATTTTTGTGATGTTTGCCAGCCACGCATTTGTGTGTCGTTTGCCAGCCGTGCCATGCACCCTATCCCCAGCACACATCCTCCATGTGTGACGTGCGTGCATTCCGTATGTTTGTCCGTGCATCATCCGCCCCTGTGTGGCGTGGTGGTGCTCTGTTTCTCCCTGCGCGACATTTGCCAGCCAAGCACAGGCCGAGAATGAGTCCCTGCGGCAGCAGGTGGTGCTGGAGCAGACCAAGGGCAAGGAGGGCCTGCGCGCGATTTACGAGCAGACGTGGGCGCTGCTCGACAAGCAGAACAACGTGGGTGCTGAGAATGAGGGAAATCAGGGCTCAGGAGCAGCACGGTACCAGAGCAACGTGGGTGCCAGTAGCTAAGGCAGGGGGGGAGGTGGGCAGGGCGGTTCAAACAAGGCACAAAAGTTAGCCCGCGTTGGTGCAGCACGACTAACAAAACAGCATGGGATGGGTGGCAGGTCTCGAGGGGGGGGGTGGAGGGGAAATGGGGGGGGGGCGGTGCATACATGTCACAAATGTTAGCAGGCGTGTGTGCTGCTTGACCAACAATGAAACGCGGGCGCCAGTAGTTGAGAAAGGGGAGGCACAAGGGTAGCATTGTAGTGGAACAAATCAGGTGCCTAACTGTTTAGGGTTTAGGGCTTGAGGGCAGGTGGATGACGGCAGATGGGTCGCCCAGGGGGTAGGGTGGAAGAACGTGGGTGCCAGACTAGGACACTATAACTAGCACTCAGCCGCCACAACGTTCTGCCTAAAATGCCTCAGGCTATTCCTCAGCTTCACTTGTGGGGTCTGTTGGGACTTCTAAGTAAAATGAATATAATGTAACCCTGACGAACCCAAATGGCTCAGTGTTCGCCTTGCCCCTATGCCCCTATACCCATAGTTAGGGATAGTGGCCTACCTATAGTCAGGGATAGTGGCCTACCCATAGTCAGGGCAGAGTGGTTTAGCCCCACACCGCAACGTTCGTAATTTGATAGCGAACTGTGTGCCCCCCTGTACCCACTGTTTCTTAGAGACCCGCCTTATTCACCAAGTCTGCAGGGGGTTCAAATACAGTTGACTCATATATGCTACTGCAGTGTAGCTCATACCACTCTAGTCTGTGCTGCTGTGTGACCTCCTTGAGTCACTGGCCCTGTGCCTCAGGTGTGCAAGAATTACAACGAGCTTGTAGCACATAAACCGCATCACCGGCATTGCTTTACCCCACAGGTGTTCATGAATTACAAGCGCATTTGTGCCACTGCCGCACCACTGCTGCCTTTCGGTCCGCGTCCTCTTCCCCCCCAGATTTGCAAGAATTACAAAAAGAGACTTGATGCGCTCAAGCTGGCGGTGGACGCCACCGTCCAGGAGGTGGGTGGCGGACGATGGCATGTCTCTGCTCGCGGATTCCGCACATGATGACCCCATTTGTTGCCCTGAGAAAAAAACGATATACAACTAGTACTAGTAGTAAGAAAGCCTGTCGGATTACTTTGTCATAATTTCCCTCTTCACCCGCCCCTATACCATTCTGCCACAAATATCTGATCTTCTATCACACCTGCCTCACTTTGCCACTCTCTCTCCTTCTCTCTCCCCTTCTCTTCCCTTCTTCGTCCGGTTCAACCCTTTCCCTAAACCCTTTTCTGTGGCGCACCCCTTCCCCCCCCCGCCCCCCCCGTTTCTCCCTTCACCTGCCCCGACCCCCCAGTCGGAGTGGGCACGGCGCCGCTTTGCCCAGCTGGACCAGCTACTGGCCGATGTGATGATGACACCTGGCGATGCGACCGCCACCGCGCCGTCCGGTGCCGACCGGTCATCCCCTCCCTCAAACTCCTCGGGTCCTTCCTCTGGTGTGACCACCACCGCGGCTGCTAGTACTCATGCCGCTGTGAATGCTCCTGGAGTCACGGGGGCAATAGCGCGGGGGGGGGGCGGCAGCGTGCCAGGCCCCGTGATGGCGCCCGCCATATCCGCACGGGACTTGCTCGCCAAGCGAAACCTGCAGGAGCTGCGCAAGCTGCTGGTGCGAGCGCAGCACTTGCACTTGCCGCCACAAGGGGGGGCCGATGGTACGCGGGGGGGGTGATTGTGCTGGCGGCACGCGGTGTGTTGCATGGGAGTTGACACGCCGATTTAATTTCTCATGGGGCGGGGGGGGCGACGGTACAGTTACTGGCTGTAACATGTCGCCACTACACTGCCCAAGTCGGGCTATCTGTGTAACTCAAGTTGCGAACTCGTACACGAAATACGGACGGACATTTGTGTCAGCCAAGCCATGCCCACACTGCGGAGCCCTGACCATGGAATAACTAGAAAGCTAGACGGTTTTTTTCTAGTAACAAGTAGTACAACGGTTTGACCTTACTGAGATACTCACATACCCTGAAGTGTGAATGTTACCTTGGACACACGAATAGGCACACGGATGGATTGCACACACGATACGCCATGGACAGTGTAGTAGCGCGTTGGAGTTGAACCGCAAATCGATACTTTGATGTCTGGGTTTCGGGGGTGAAGTCGTAAGCGGTTGGTGGCCGACGGCATGCATGGTCGTGCTGGCGGCAAGAGGTGCATTGGGAGCTACAGATGCAAGTTGAAAACCTTGCTTGCTGCTCGGGGTCCAATGGAAGCGCACGTGGTCCTTTGATCGCATGTTGGTGCTCCCTCCTGTCTTCACATCCATGCACAGGAGCATCCTCCACCATCAGGAGCATCAGCCTCTGTGCTTTGCCCCATCATGGGCATCCTCCACCGCATCACCCTCTGTCATCATCACCCTACTCTGTGTGTAGTACCATCCATGCCTCCCGTATTTCTTGGCGTTTATCCCCAGGAAGCAGCCTCTGTTATTTGCCCTTTTCCTTGTGTGGTACCACCCGGGCATGCCTCCCGTATTTCTTGGCGTTCATCCCCAGGAAGTCAGCCTCTGTTATTTGCCCTTTTCCTTGTGTAGTACCACCCGGGCATGCCTCCCGTATTTCTTGGCGTTCATCCCCAGGAAGCAGCCTCTGTTATTTGCCCTTTTCCGTGTGTAGTACCACCCGGGCATGCCTCCCGTATTTCTTGGCGTTCATCCCCAGGAAGTCAGCCTCTGTTATTTGCCCTTTTCCTTGTGTGGTACCACCCGGGCATGCCTCCCGTATTTCTTGGCGTTCATCCCCAGGAAGTCAGCCTCTGTTATTTGCCCTTTTCCTTGTGTGGTACCACCCGGGCATGCCTCCCGTATTTCTTGGTTTTCATCCCCAGGAAGTCCCCTGGCTTTTTTTGTTGGCTTCCACCGCATCTTCTGTGGCAAAGCACCCTATCCTAAGTGGGATACCATCCACGGCTCCCCTCCTCCCTGGGCCAGTATCCCCAGGAGTGCTCTCCGCCGCATCCCCCGCTGTCACTCACCCTGTCTCAAGTGCACTGCCATCCGTGCCTTTCTTATAACCTGGCTACACTTTGCTTGATAACTTGGATATGACTTGGCATATAACTTGGCCATATACTTGGCATATAACTTGGCTATATACTTGGCTGATAACTTGGATATTTACTTGGCGTATACTTGGATATAATTGGCTTCAATCCTCAGCCGTGTCCCCAGGCGCGGCAGCAAGGGCAGGAGGCGGGGTCAAACCGCTCGCGGCTGCGGTGGCGTCAGCCAGCAGCGGCGGCGGCATGTGGGGTGACCTCTTCCTCTCGGCGCAGCGGCTGGTGGAGACGGTGGAGGTTCAGGCACAGGTAGGCTAGATTGGTGGGGACTGGTGGTGAGGCGCGAGACCTGATTTGAGAATACGTGCATCATCAACTGAGATCCGCAGTGCTGTGTGTGATGCATGCAGTGTGCTTAACTAGTGTGTATTAACGAAGGAGCACTAGGTATCGAAATAGGGATTGAAATATGCATTGTATTTTCAACTAGCATGTATTAGCAGAGGAGCACTGTAGCATAAAAAGTAGAAGCACACGCTTTTTTCAATAGCTGTTCTTGCTCGCGTTTCCTGTATTCCGTCATGTCGTAGCTTCTTCTATTGTCATTTACTAAATGAATTTCTTCTATTATGGTCTGTTCTGTACTGTATGATCTGAATCTCTTTGTTTTCTCACAACGTGTGTCTTTCCTGTCGGGTGGTTTCTGGACATGGGACTGAGAGCGAGTCACCCTAACTAGTTTTCCTTCCATTGCCCGACGCCCCCGAACCAAACTGCTGCAGGAGATTGGGCGGAGGCAATCCCTGGAGATGCAAGTGCGCCAGCTGTCTGATCTGCTGGTGGTGAGTATCCGCCTTTTCCAAGAAATCTGCCTGCCTCGAGAAAGGACATTTACATACCTGTTCGTAGT
>RPFO01000104.1:2658295-2683295 GCA_009746045.1 Mesostigma viride | reverse complement strand
CAGCGGCCGGCTGGAAGGTGGGTACGGTGGGATACAGCAATTCGCTTGACATCCTCGACTTTATTCTTTCATTTTCCCTTATTGTTGTAGTATTATGTTTCCTGCCACTGCGGCTGCTGGCATGGCTTATTAGGAAGTACGAGATCGTCGAGGGAGAGGTCAAGATAAGGTTTGACTGAAGGTGCAGCTGAGGGGGGAGTCTTGTGTATTATTTCCCTCATGGGAGTCTCCATCTTCATTCATCACACTTGTTAGATTGATGATTAGTGAGCGCTGTTGTTATAGTTGTCACGACACTGTCGCCATTATTACCAAGCTTCGTAATCGCTATCACGGAATCGCTGATAACCTTAATCACGGCAAGTCTAAGCAGCGATCAGCTGACTGAGAAACCGTATCCGCGTCAAAAAGTGGCGTTGTTACATGGTAATGCTGGCAATTACGGCAGCATTCTCTCCATTCTCACACTCGCTATGATGGCACAAATTATTAGGTACGTGGTTTTTAGTTTCCGCACCTCCCTCTTTGCTCCAATTCCGCTTTTGCCTAGCTTATTTGCTACACAGGTCAAACACGCTATCTAACAAAGATGGGCATCGTGATCGTGCTAGGTTTGCCTGTATGTGTTACTATGCTTATGAGATTATCCTAGTACTCCGTGAAATGCCCCTGTGCATTGCACGTGAGTGCTTACTTGCCTGTATGCGCTGTTGGCCGTGCAGCTTTTTCTTGGCAATAGCTGCTCTTGATGACAAATGTTGATCACTCTGGCTGAACCAACCAGTCTCGCGTTGCGTTGCTTCTTCCCGTTCTATCCGTTCATAAATGTTGCTTGGATGAGCAGTGCGGACAGGTGGAGGCTACCAAGATGTGTTGACGATGCTTCTCAAACCAGCAACTGCCTCACTGTTGACAGTTCCATGACAGAGATTTGGACAGCAATAGGGTGGGGATTTTGCCATCTTTTTATGAAATGGTGGACATTGCTTTACATATAATGATGTGTACGAGTTTGACGAATATGCCGTGATTTTCAAAGATATGGAGTTCAGAAACATATACCAATGTCAGTCAGCTCACATGCATGCACCAGGACATTCAATGGAACTAGCATGCGTGTTATTCGATCTTCTTTCATAGTACGTATCCTTCCACATACTGCCAAGTGTACGGGGTTGTTAATATTACGCGCGTACGTCGGCGACCCAACCACGCGGCCAGCAACCCAACCATGCACGCCGGCGACCCAACCACGCCAATGGCTCAACCATGTACGCCGGCGAGCCACACAAGCCGGTGGCTCATACATGCGCGCCGGCGACCTGACTACGCTGGTGGCCCAACCACGCACACCCGGCGACCCAACCATACCGGAGGCTCATTCATACACGCCGGCGACCCGGCCAACCACGCCGGTGACCCAGCCACGCCAGTGGCTCAAACACAGTTGGCCAACCACGCCGGCGACCCGGCCACGCCGGCGACCCAACCACGCCGGCGGCTCATTCATGCATGCCGGCAACCCTGACCACGTCGGTTGCCCAACCACGCCGGTGGCTCATTCATGCACGCCGGCGACCCAACCACGCCGGCGGCTCATTCATGCACGCCGGCGACCCAACCACGCCGGTCGCCCAAACATGCACGCCGGCAACCCAACCCCGCAGGTGGCCCACAACCACGCACGCCGGCTACCCATCCACGTCGGCGACCCAACCACACCGGGACCCAACCACGCCGGTGACTCAGCCATGCACGCCGGCAACGTGACCACAGCGGTGACCCAACCACGCCGGTGGCCCACCCACGCCGGTGGCTCAACCATGCACGCCGGCGACCCAACCATGCCGGCAACCCAACCATGCACGCCGGCGACCCAACCACGCCGGTGGCTCAACCACGCCGGTGACCCAACCACGCCGGTGGCCCAACCATGCCGGCAACCCAACCATGCACGCCGGCGACCCAACCACGCCGGCGGCTCAACCACGCCGGCGACCCAACCACGCCGGCGACCCAAGCATGCCAGTGACCCAACCACGCCGGCGGCTCAACCTCGCCGGCGACCCAACCACGCTAGCGACCCACCCACGCCGGTGGCCCAACCACGCCGGTGACCCAACCATGCACGCCGGTGACCCAACCATGCACGCCGGCGACCCAACCACGCCGGTGGCTCAACCACGCCAGCGACCCAAGCACGCCAGCGACCCACCCACGCCGGTGGCCCAACCACGCCGGTGACCCAACCATGCACGCCGGCGGCCCAACCACGCCGGTGGCTCATTAATGCACGCCGGCAACCCTGACCACGCCGGTTGCCCAACCATGCCGGTGGGTCAACCACGCCATGCCGGTGGCTTGAGATTGACAATGGGCCAAACACAGTGCCGCTGGGTTAACAAAACAGATGCCGGAGACCTGGCCATGCCGGTGGCCCAACGGCCGAGATCACCGAAAGATGCAGGTCACCCAAAGATCCAGGTGGTCTCACCGGTCCAGCCTCTCTTTGTCACACAACCGCGCTCTCATCGTCACACAACCAGCCTCTCGTGGTCACACAGCCAAGCTCTCATGGTCACACAACCAAGCTCTCATGGTCACAAAACCAAGATTGAGAAGCGTGGTATACATCTCGCTGGACCAGACTTCAAGCAATCGGTCTCCAAGCTGCACCTACTGCGATGCGGGCAGAAAATAAGAACAGGGGTCATGCAGAGCGGAGAAACAAGAAACCCTGTCCCCATGCCCAAAGAACAGGCAAACAGAATAAAGCTAGTACCACAGAACATGTTTGAATGCTGCAAATGAATAAGAGTCAATGCCTCGGTAACTAAAAAGTTACAACAGCCAAATGCAGCACACAACAGGAGCAGGCAACCTAGCAAGGAGAAGAAAAATCCAGGCAAAGCAACCGCACCGATGATAAAGAAATGTTTTTATCTTGCAACTGCAGGTGCGAACAAAGGCATCATAGGGATCGCTGCATAGAGCAACCTTAAGGCCTGCTTCTTCACCACAGGCAGGCATCCGATGATCGGCCAGACGCATAAGACCCGGCGACAGCTTTTCTCGATAGAAGAGCTTGTGCAGAATACAAGGAGCAGTTAATTAAAAAAAGCTGTACCGCCATGGGGTGGAAGATTACAGCCTTGGTGACCGACCCTAATACACGACCCAAAGCTGGGCAGGTAGCAACCGACACGTCCAGCAAGACAGAAAACCTGGAAAAAGCAAGGCAAAGCTTTTTTTC
This sequence comes from Mesostigma viride, assembly GCA_009746045.1. Classification (NCBI taxonomy): domain Eukaryota; kingdom Viridiplantae; phylum Streptophyta; class Mesostigmatophyceae; order Mesostigmatales; family Mesostigmataceae; genus Mesostigma; species Mesostigma viride. The sequence goes on along the minus strand of RPFO01000104.1, from coordinate 2,680,042 downwards.
TGCAAAGGCAAAAGTATAGCAGCACAATAAAATGAAGCAACAGGGGAACGTTTCCTGGTAAAATTCTGTGTTAAAGGTGGTGTTTAAAGAAACACCATGGTTGTTTTGTTGGTTGGCGACCGGCAGGAAATTTATCCACCGAAGCCGTACAGGGTCCTGCCCTGGCGCTTGAGCGCGTAGACGACATCCATGGCAGTGACAGTCTTGCGGCGAGCGTGCTCAGTGTAGGTCACGGCATCACGAATGACGTTCTCGAGGAAGACCTTGAGCACACCGCGGGTCTCCTCATAGATGAGGCCAGAAATACGCTTGACGCCACCCCTCCTTGCGAGACGGCGAATGGCGGGCTTGGTAATGCCCTGAATGTTGTCGCGAAGCACCTTGCGGTGGCGCTTGGCACCGCCCTTTCCAAGGCCCTTGCCTCCCTTTCCACGTCCGGACATTGTGAGAGTGAGTTGTTAGAGAAAAGCTGAGATGTTTGGCTGATGAGAGCGATGGCTGTCACTCCGGGGCAGGGCGGCTTTTATACGAAAAACGTAAGGAACGGCGCTGGCGCCAGTACCGGAGTGAAGGGGTGAAGGGGGAGTCGATCCCCGTTTGGCCCGATTTTGCACAGGTTTCGGACCTGTTTCTACGAAAATCGCCGCGCCTGCCACAACTGCGGTGGCCCGGCGCGCGCCCGCTCCGTACGCTGGAATGGACTCGACTCACTACTCACTCGATCTGGATCCAAGATTGGCAAGGTTGAGGTTAGCAAGCGGTCAGCAAGCGGTCAAGGTTCGGGCGCAGTCGCGCCGCGCCGAATTCGCATTCCCATTACCGTATTCGCGCGAGCTTCAAAATATTGGACTCATATACCGTAGTGGCTATAAACTATTTACGAATAATTATATTTCCGAGGGTTTTTGGTCCCGGATTTCCTGTTTCCGAGGGTTTTCCATCCCGGTTTTGCACATTTCCGTGGCCTGGGCCCCGTTTGTGCCAAACGCTAGTACTAGGCCATTGGCGAAAATGCGCGAGGCAAAACTGCTTTGGCCACTTGGGAGTCTGCCTTTTCAATCAGGCTATTCACAGTTGGCGCCGAATCCTCGAGACCGGATTGGTCCACCACGAAAAAGTAGGCTCGAGGCCATGTGATGCGCGGCAAAACGCTGCGCGGCGCGGCGCGACGCTGGAAACGCCAGCGCGGCGCCCAAAGCGTACCCCGGGTTTCATGATTTCCGGGCCAAAATGAACCCGGATTTCAAGCATTTTCGGGGGGGTATTCGTAAACATTATTCGTAAATAGTTTATAGCCACTACGGTACTTGTCATATAGTATATTCATCAAGTTGGCACGTCGTCTTGATGAAATTCCCGCTATCGCGGTGAAGACACTGTACTTAGCTATGCCGTAGAAGCACCGAACGAACCCGCCATGCAGGCATCAACATGCCCGCTCAGCACGCGAACATAATTCCAGAGAGTTTCCCAGGTGTGCATGATTATGTTAGCTACTGCAAAGATGTTGAAATGTATGATTGTGTTTACTTCGAAATTGATGAGGCTAGGTGTACCTGACTAAATGCAGGCATCAAACCCAGATGACCAAGACTACCTCGGAATGGGACGTGCATTGTCTCTTCAATAATTGGTACTAGTCCCTGGTTGTCAATTAGGACGTACTTGATGCCCGGCCTTCCATTAAACGCGACGTGTGTCACTTCCCCAAGGTGTGCGTGATCAGCTTACGTGTCTTCTTACAAAACACCCAGGCCTGGCATCATGCGTGCAGAGGCGTGCTCGCTCAGCGGTCCGCGTATCCGCCCTTTCGCCTGTACTTGATAAGTTACCACGTACGTGTTTTGTAGCAACGAATGTGTCGTAATAGGGATTTGATGTTCTTATTGTGAACTAGGTGCGTACGTATGTTGTTAGATTTTCTGAACACAGTCGAGATTCACTCTACATGCACCCGTGCAAACGCGTTTTTGCTGCAACAGATCTTGCTTTAGCTTGCCAATTCCATTTTATTCCTTGCTCATGCTTGCATTGACTCAAGCTTGACGGCGTACGCCATATGTTGGGTTGGACAAGGCACATGGCGAGATTCCTGTCATAGCGCCTGTGCTTGTACTGCTTGATACTAAGCCTCACGCAGGATGCCCGTAATCCCACATGTGGATTATTCTTCTGCTAGCAAGTCAATAAGCCTAATGAAAGAAACTAGCAAGTTGCCAAATGAAATAAGCAAGCGCTCGACCGTGGTGAGTCATGCTCGAGAGATGTCCGCAACCCTCTGTCTTTTAGGCTTGTGTCTTTCATATTCTCAATTTGTGTGTCCGCTACTACAAGTGGTTTCCTTGCCTACAAAGGAGTAGTTTCCTGTTTGGCCTCGGAGCCAAAGAGGAGCAAGGTCACGCTTGACACCGGTGATCACCTTGCTCTTGATTAGTACTAGTGTTATAGTAATAAGTGATAGTAAGTATGTCATGGGGCACCCATTGCTGCTAACTTCACACGTTGCCCCACTTATGGGCCCTAGTAAGTTTCATGAGGCTGTCTCGGCGGGGACTTGGTTACGCATAGCACCTCGGAAAGAATCTTGTTCTCATCCTTGTAGAGTGCCCTTGGACAGGTATAATGTATACAGAAATGATACTAATTCCTGGTATAGGGTACCTGTTGCTGATGAGGGGTCCCCTTACAATGGAGCGCCTAGGGCCTAGGCTTCCTTCCCTCCATGGTGGCCAGGGATAGAAATGTTGATTACGTGAGACAATGTCTTGCACATGTTGGCTGAGGTTGGGACCCCAGCCAAGTGGCTGCCTGACAGCAAGAGGTTTTGCGATGGAGTGCTTCAAAGGTTTAACCAAACAGGCTGGCAGGTTAAAAGTCCTGAGAGTATCCTGGGTACTGTGGTCTAAAGTAGCGTCACTATGGCGCAGGGGTCGTTGCAAAAAGTGACATTTTTTTTTTTATAACAGTGGTTGAACTCCTTGTTCTCTGCCCTAACCACCCATTGACGTGGGACCCTACAACAACCCATTGACGTGGGACCCTACTGTTGTACAGCTGTCGCCTGTCGGTGGAAGCTTGGTTTCTTATTGACAACTGGATGCGAGTTTCAACTTGTTTAAACCAGTGAGATGTTGTGGTTGGTTAATGGTTGGTGTTAAGTGAGACAACCGTGGATGTGATGATGATGTGGTCAGTTCTGCCATCATATGCTGGAGAATTAAAGGTAAACCTTTTATTGGTACCCATGTGACGCAGTCTACTTGATGATAAATGCTGGAATAATGCGACATGGCAGTCCCACGCATGTCGCAATAGCAGCAGGGGGCGTCATGTCACGTACCATAATTTGATTACGTAGAATGCGTCATGTACCATTCCCAGTTTTCAAAGGCCTGGACTATCCGGCATATCTCACACAATTAGTTGGAATGACCTGCGGTACACTCATTCATGCATGCATGCATTCGTTGGTGGATTTGTTCTGCATCCATTCGCATGCCTCTGTTGGCAGCTCGAGTCACGATCTATATCAATGAGGCAAACTATCTACATATACTGATCAGACACTCCGCAAAGGTGAAAACCTTTGCGTTCAGTGCCGGGCCGCGGAAAACGCGGAAAACGCGATCTGCAAATGAATCCGACCGGAATCGAACTGGGGACCTCTCGCACCAATTTTGCTGACTATAGGGTATCTACATATACGTGATGCAGTCTACGTGTAAATAAAATTTTAAATTGAACCTATATACAAGCAACTCATGATTTTATCACAAATGCAGTCTACGTGTAAATAAATGTGTACCTTGAATCTATGTACAAGTAACTCATGATTTGATCACATATGCATGCATGCAGCTGATCAGAACATATGCATGCATGCAGCTTACAAGCCATATGCCCCTTCTCAGGGATATGTGCTACATGTACTCCCAAGTTATGCATGCAGATCATTGAATTGAATTGAATTGAATTGTAACATAACTCCGTTGGGAGTATATGTAGCACATAGCCCTTGAGAGGGGGCGTATGGCCTATCATACATCCTAAGCTACTTCCTGCAAGGGTGGGGATGTAAAGGACCCTTGCTCTAGGTGCACCAGGGCACTGGCATCCCCATGATCTTCAAGCTATGCCCAGCGAAGGGGGAGCCTGTCATGGGGGGGAAGATCAGCATAGCTATACAAAGAAGCTAGGGCATGGCGTCTCAGCAGAGAGTTATTCCCTGCATAGGCACATGCAACAGAACTAAATAAAGCTAGGCATCATCTGGGGTGTGGCTCATAATAGGCACACATGTACATGATTAAGTAAAGCGCGTGGCTTAGCTGAGATAGTGCCTCTAGGAGGCGTACATGTACATGGCCACGGTCTATCTATTCTACACTACTACTGCTATATTCCCCTAAGCTGGGGCGTCTGGAGTCGCTGGGGCCGCGGGGGGGGAGGGGGTCGCCTGCCAGGGCTTATGGCCGACGTAGATGGCCGCCCCCTTCCAGTACACCGGCTGCCGTCCCGCCTTGGTCTGCCGGAGCTGGAGGTAGGTCGGCCATAGCTCCCGTCGCCGTTGTTGCTGCGCCAGGGTCAAGTCGTCATCAAGGGTGAAGAGAGTCTTCTCGAGCCGCTTGCGGCGTCTGAGAAAAGAAATCTTGTCCGCCGGGGTCTTAAAGGTGAGAAGGAGCGGGGGCGGCCCTGCCTTACCCTGCGCGCGGGGAAGGCGGTGGGCGGCCAGCTCGATCTCACCGTTAAGGCCCATGCGACCAAGGATTTCTCTCTCAAACGCACGCAAAAGCTTCTCGGAATTCTCACCTTCCTCCATCTTGAAGTTCTTGACAATGACGTTGAGGCTGCGCTTGGCGAGCTCGGCCTCCTCGCGGAGGTCAAGCGTCTGCTGTTGAAGCTGGGCTGCGACGGCGGAGGTGGTGGAGGTGGTATGTTGCTTAAGCATGTCCGCCCATGTGGTGATGGGAGGAGCATCGCCGGCCAGGCCAGCCGGGGCCGCTGGCTTGGCGGCAATGTCCTTCACCGCCTGGGCAGATCATGGCTTTGTAGATCTTGCAACTGATGTTGAGTAATAATTATAGCGCCCTGCAAGGTCAATCTGGGGCAGCCCCTCCCTAGCTAGCTAGCTCTTATATTGTCCTGCCTGGCAGGTAGACATGAATGCGCTGGCTGGCAAACCAGCTAGGCTGGCGCCATGTTCATCTGGTGGAATGTATATTCGTTAATCTGCCCACAAGAACAAGGACCCTGGGTATGCCCCTAAACTGACCCTCAGCCTCCGCGGGGAAAAGCCTTTGTGTTGATCAGGACTGGGCTACGTACCGGGGGTCAGCTGGCCAGCATGCAAATCAATTGCAACCTACCTGCCCGGACCCATGGACGGCCCAACATCCTGGCCGAACGTATCAAAGAGACAACCAGCGCAGGCCAGAAATCGGGAGAATCCGGACCATGGTAGCTCGAGCCTGCCGTTATCTTTTCCGCGTTTTCGAGTCGTTCAGGATGATGAAGATGAATGGTGATGGAAATGTGTATCCTTGTGCATTGAAATTATGGCTGGCTTACGTGTGGAGCGACTAGATGACCTAGACGGTGGGGCCGGAAACAGCATGCTTGATCAGGGCGTGTGTTTCTAGCCTAACTGGCCGGGAGTGTCTAGTGGTGAGCACCATTGCTGCGATCGCTCTCCCACCATTTACGAGGAAATACCCGCAAATGGAAAACCACTGAAAAGGTCTAGCTAGTCAGTCATCACGTTAGCCATGCCATGATTCCAAACGTCCAAGAACTGCACACGGTGCAAAGGCAAGCCGGAGGACAGCACTTTCAAATGTGCGGCGGGAACCAAAAGCCCGCGGATGCCAGAAAACATCGTGTTGCGGCAGCGACGCGACGATGTGGACAACGAATCCAGTGCCAAGCTCGGAACGGCCGCAAAGGAGATCTGGCATCACAGGGTTCAGATGTGCGGAGATACTATGCGATCCAGCCGGTCCACGACCTGTTTGTAGAGCTTGTGCCAAGGGGCAGCACCGAACAGATGTGGGTGACGTTGCAAAAAACATCGGACTTGACGGAGCATAATGGCTCGGTCATAGTCTTTGACCAATAAACGCTGCAAGAGTTCAACAAGAGTCGTGATGAAATCAACACGATAAGAACAAAGACGGGAAAAACGATGTAACTGAGAAAGAACAACACCATATTTTGCTGTGTGGGAAAGGTGTATATACATGTCATCTTGGACAGTCTGGATATTATCTGGAGTTGCTATATCTGCAACTCCAGACCTGGGCGAGTGAGTACGTGAGTACGTCGCGCGCGTCCATGCAATATTAAATTTAAATTGAAACGTTCAGTATATCTGTGTAGAAAAGTTACATCATCGGGTACTCTCCGTGGCATGCCTTCAGCATACATGTTCAACGGTTACAGCTGTAACGCAGTATTGTGACCAGCCTGCAGCTATTTGGCGAACTGATATAATTCTCCGAAGCTATAGAGCAATATATGACGAGCAAACGCTCCTCTACGCAACGCAGCCTGGCGACTGCGCTCAGCCCTGAAAATACGTCTGCAGCCCCGGCTGCAGCTTCGCCCTCCGGCCCGGAATTAAGGCAGCGGCGACACTAGTCGTGCACTGGTGGTTGCCCAGCCCCTTCCCGGGCTTGCCTCGCCCTCTGCATCGCCTGCATGAGCCTAAACGCAGCTGCCCTGAGGATATCCGCCCCCTGCCGAGCCGAGCTGGAAAGAAATCGACTTTGACGTCACCTCAGCCACATGGTGGACACACTGCCACGCAGCTCCCACCCAGTTTATGAGCGCGGTGTTCTACGGGTCGCGCACCTCGCTTCTTGCCCTGTGCAAGCACCTTTACTTCCAAGGTACGTCGCCTCATTCTGCGGCCGCTTGGTCGGTGCTTACTCGCCGGATCTGTCCAGCTACCCCCGCCCCCGCCTTCAGCTCCTCGCCCTCTGCTCCCTCCTCGGGCGCTCTGTCGCCGAGATCTGGGCTCCCACTTCCATGCATTCCACCTCCGTAATCCGCTCCATCATCAACCAGGCCCTCGTGCAGCACGTGACACCCCTCGCCGCAGATGATGTGGCGGCCATGGGCGGCACGCTGGCTGCCGAGCTTCCCCTCCTCTCCTCCACCACCACCGCCACCTCCAAGCTCCTCGCCTCCACCTCCACCACCACCGGTCGACGCCCTCACCGCCCAGCTCCTCGCCATCGACAAGCGCCCGGCCTGCGGGACAATATGCCATAGCCATCGAATGCTTGCAAAACACTGCGGGCATCACTGCCCAGGCGGTGAAGGACATCGCCGCCCGGCCAGCCCCTGCCGGCCCTGCCGGCGATGCCCCTCCCACCCAGACCTGGGCAGCCATGCTGATGAACCACACCACCACCACCACCACCTCCGCCATCGCCGCCCAGCTTAAGCAGCAGACGCTGGACCTCCGCGAGGAGGCCGAGCTCGACAAGCGCAGCAGTTAACGTCATACGGTCAAGCACTTCGACCAGCTGCAGGACGAGACCTCCGAGACCCTTGCCCTGGCGTTTGAGAACAAAATCCTTGTCCCCATGGCTCTCACTGGTAAGTGCAAGTCGCGGGGGGTGACCCGCCTTCCCCGCTCGCGGGGTACTTAAGGCCGCCCCCTCCCCCTTGCTCCTCACCTTTGCATGACACCATGGCGGATAAGATGGAGTTCCTCAAGCGTCGCAAGCGACTTGGGGGGACCTCCTAGACGCTGGACGACGACTTGACCTTGACGCAGCAACAACGGCGACGGGGGCTTTGGCCGACCTACCTCCAGCTCCGGCAGACGGCGGGGCAGAAGCCGGTCTACTGGAAGGGGGCGGACATCGATCTACGTCGCCCACAAGCCCTGGCAGGCGACCCCTGCCGCCCCAGCCACCCCAGCCACCCCAGCCTAGGGAATATATAGCAGTAGTGTAGATCGCTAGAAAGCTTAGTGATGTGGCCATGTATGCCTACGTGATGGGCCCACGCCAGCCCTTGCAATAGCCGTAGCAATTTCGAGTCATGCTTTGCCCATGCAGGGAGTTACTCTCTGCTGAGATGCCATGTGTACACCAGCTATAGCCTAGCCACATATACCTTCCACCCCATATGCCATGCAGGCCTTCTAGGACCTCTCCCCAAGCCGCCCTGTCTGAGCTCGATTAGGAGGCATGAACCATCATGGCGGTGCAGGTGCACCTTGCGCACCCAGAGCAGGTGATAGTTGTACATCCTACACCTGCAGGTTGTCGCCCTGATTGTATTACAAACCCATAGATGCCCCTTTCTCAGGGCTATGTGTTACATATGCTCCCCACGGAGGTTCTTAATTAATTAATTAATTAATACATGTTCAATGGGCGTCCCCAACATCTACTGCTCCAACCTAGGGCCATTGCTGGTACTTTTGACGTCATGAAAGCAGCGTTTTGGACTAGTGGAATATGATTTTACAGCATAAAAAGTCCATTTTATCATGAATGAACATGGCCAACAACCCCAAGTGCCCCTAAATTTCTCAATATTTGTAGAGAAATGCTACTTCTCATAATTAAAACCTGCACAAATGCACAATTTGGGGCATGCATGTGAAAGTTTGAAGTACAAATTCACAATGAGGTTTTACATTTTTCAATTATTAATGGTATCTCATTCTTCAATCAATCAATTTGCAATCGTCCAAACAATTTATTCATTTCATACATGTCCGAATATGTTGAAAGAACACATGCAAGTGCTCAATCAGCGTGGACCCCCTTGGACGCGCCCCACCATATATACATTGGACACGTCACCCCAACTACTAAACTGCCCAAAGTCACGGTAACTGATCCAACTACTATGTACATCTGCATTTCTCCACGTTGCGGTGGGCAATTACGTGCAAAACGCGATTTCGTGCAAAGTCCTCGCCCATCATCGCTTGCCAGGTCGATATGAAGGAATGTTGTCCCAGCTGGCGCCTTCCTTCAGGAGAGTAACATGTTCTCTAGCGAACTTCAGAGGGAAACGAAACTTTTGCTCGCACTCATTACTCCAACCGAGGTCGTGCCCTTCATCAAACCATCTGAACACCACCTTCTCCCTCTCTTTGCCCAGGAGGGTGCCAAAGAGCGGAAAATCTTCCTTCTTGGGGTACTTGTGCTCCCAGTTTATGCACACGTCGTCTACCCATTTCGAACTCCAACCTCCGCGACTCAGTTTCGCGCCATCCATAAAGCGCATCCGGACGTCCGGCCGAACGTCCCTGATTCGGTTTTCGGCCGTCGCATCTCTGCCCTGACCACCACCCTTCTGCGGCTGTGCAGGTTCGTCGGCACCCTCCGTCTCCTGCCCCGCCCCTCGCCTGCCCCCTCCCCGACGTTTTGCCTTCTGCCCCTGCGCAGCCGCCGCCTCTGCCATCAACTCTTCGTACGTTTTTTCTGGCTGACCGCACGGTAAGGCTGGTGCGTGAGTTGGTGCGTTGGGTGGGAGCTCGTCCCCTCCCGCCCCCGGTTGTGCAACTGGTTCGCCGACCGCGGCCTGGCCAACAACACGGCCGGCCTCTCTGGACACAGTCCCAGACGCGGATCCACGGGGAAACCGAACTGGAGTTTCTTCTTCGCCTTTCCCTGCACGTAAGCACATGCCAATTAACATGAATACGGAAGGGTCGTGTGAGAAATCAATGAAGCCATGGACTGATGCAAAAAAACTTATGTAGAAATATATATTAAGGTACTTATTAAACTCGTTTATTGAAAATGAAATTTACCGGCCGAATGTACCGTTGGAGCGTGGAAGGGCATCCTTGGTCGATCGAAGATATCCGTAAATGTTAACGGTGCGGTCGATGTCCCTGGCGGCGCCTCAACATCGACCACCTCAGTCGGGCGCATCAATCCGGCAAACGCCGGCCCTCCACCTGAGACTTTCGGCGGACCCTCCACGTTACGAGCCTCCAATACCCTCTTCTGCAGTGGGGTGCTCGCAACAAAATCCGTGTCAGCCGACGGCTCCGGATCGTCATCCTCATTCAGCAGTATCGTGTTCGGGCATTGCTCCATCCCCGTCGAGCGGGGGGGCAAAGTCATCACAACCGTCCTTCCTGACGACGGTACGGGATCGTCACCCAGACCCAAAGAAACCGAGGCGAGGGCGGGGGTCCCCTCAACCGGGGGTCCCCATGAATCCTGACGAGGCCTCATTCCCACCTGTTGGACACGACCGCCTCCCGTAAATCGGGAACGCCCGCCGGCGCTACCAGTAACAGGCCGCGAGCCTGCTTCCTGCTGGCGATCCCCCTCCTCATCACAGATACGCCCGCCGGCGTTTCCAGTAACACGCTGCGAGCCTCCTTCCTGCTGGCGATCCCCCTCCTCATCACAGATACGCCCGCCGGCGTTTCCAGTAACAGGCCGCGAGCCTCCTTCCTGCTGGCGATCCCCCTCCTCATCACAGATACGCCCGCCGGCGTTTCCAGTAACAGGCCTCGAGCCTCCCTCCCGCTGGCGATCCCCCTCCTCGTCACAGATACGCCCGCCGGCGTTTCCAACGACAGGCCTCGAGTCTCCTTCACCAGCACGCTGGCGCTTACCTCCCCCCCTGTTGTCTTCATCCCCCCCCATTGTCTCATCACGCAAGCCTCCATCACCCCGACTGCGCTTTTTCCCTCCCCTTCCATCTCCTCCCCCGTCCCTCTCCCCCCTCCCCCCTCCTCCCATCTCCCCATCCCCATCCCCTTTCTCCCCCTCCGCCTGCCCCTCACCCATCCCGGGCGGGTGCCCCTCAGCAATATCCTCCTCCTCGTCCTCCTCGTCCTCCTCGTCCTCCTCGTCCTCCTCGTCCTCCTCCTCCTCCTCATCCTCCTCCTCCTCATCCTCCTCCTTCTCATCCTCATCCGCCTCCCCCTCTTCCCCCTTCTCCGAATCATCATCCTCATCAGACGAAGAATCGTCGTCGGAAAAGTATTTGAGGCCTTCCCACCCATCTTCAACAAGCCAATATTTGATAAGGCGGACCAGGCGCTTCCACCGGCGGATATGGGCGGGCTCCCCGAACACCAGCAGAACTCTGCAGGGTCCCCTAAAAAGGGCGTTGGTCATCTTGTCAACCACATCCCACACGACCGGGCTCAAATGCGAGGAGGGTTTGGGAATGTTGCTCTCCTCCGGAATGCAGTCTGCGTCCCACTTGCGCAGGTTCCTCCACTTCTCGTTGCTGTCAGCTGCCAGGTCCAGCACAGCAAACGCCTGGTCCTCCAGCGACCGAGGAATTTTGTAATTCCCCGCGCACAACTCGTCCACCACCTTCGTCACCACCAGATCCTTTCTTTTTTCGTTTTCCTTCCATGTCATTGTCCTGTATGCGATCCAGTCGGATCCCATCCTCACCCCCTTCCAATCGCTGTAGGCTTCCAACCTTTCCTTCCACCCCTTCTTGGCCTTGGTAGTCCCCTCCTCCGCCGCCTCCTCGACCTCCTTCTCGACCTCCGCCGCCGCCTCCTGTGGCACACCCAGCAGATGTTTGGTCTTCACCCCCAAATCGTCATACAAATGACGGGGGTGGGAAGCGAGCAGCCCTCTCGGGAACTTCCAGTCCTTCTGGTCGACCACTTTCCTTTTAGCCGGCGGAAGGTCCCTCAGCGTGAGAATGATCGCCCTCATGGCCGTGACGACCACCCGCCAAAAGTCTCTGGTCAGGCGGCAGTCGGCGATGAACTTGTCGAGGTCCGTGGCGAAGGTGCCCTTCAGCTTCACGCCAAACACGTGCTCCCTCACCAATACGGGGTCGAAAGTCCCGTTTAGTTGTTTGCAAGCGGCCATCAGCTCGGGGTTCTCCAGGAACTTGATGTGGGCGAATTGCTTTGCCGCCTCTATCAAATTCTTGGCGACTTCCATTATTTTTATCAGGTTGCTGGGAGGGGCCTCACAGGACATGATCGGCGCTTGGATCAGGCTGTCGAAGTACTGGAAACTCGCAAGTTCCCGATGCGCGGTGAAAATGGACAGTTCGTGCGCCTTGTCTTTAGGGCGCGTGTCAAGGAAGTCTTGCCGAGCCGCGATATCCTGTGCGATCGCCGGCTTGCCGTCGACAGCGGGCTTCAAAGGGTCCTCACACCAGAACAGCCAGCGCTGCATGAAGTTCTTCTGGTCCGGCCCCCACTTGTCCGTCTCTTCAGCCCCTCCTGCCTTGTCGCCTGCGCCGTCCCCTTCGGCCTTGGCTTGCTCTCCTTTCTGCCAAAAGGGCTTCACAATCGCCCAGATCTTGCCGTACAGAGGAGTTGGGAGAGACACGCCCTTCCCTCTCTTGACGGGTCCATATGCCTGGTAGGCCCGGTGCACATCCCCCAGCGCTGAGCCCCACGTTGCCTTGGCTTGGGCTGTGTCCTCGGCGTTCATGGCGTTCCCGAGCTGCCTGACAACTTCGATCATCTTGCCGACTTGTTCGGTAACCTGCATCCCCGTAGGGCAACAACGCGCAGAGACACATCGACAGTCCTCCCAAATAAGCACAACTCAACTGAGAACAAGAATACGACTGACAGAAACGCCGGCGGTCGCATCTTGACCAAAATATGGCATGCTAAGGTGGAACATGAAAACCCCTTATAGAAACGCCGGCGGTCGCATCTTGACCGAACTAATGGCATACTGAAATTAACACAAGAAAACCACTTATAGAAACGCCGGCGGTCGCAACCTGGCTTACCTTCTGTTCACGGATCTGCCACCAGGTCGGCAGGATGGTCTCACCCTTGAGCATCTGCACGTCCACCCCCCCGAAATTCGTCCAATCAGTTGCCCACTCCTCCAGCTTCGCCGCGGCCACGGTCTTCGTGACCTCCTGCTCCTTCCCTCCCCGCGCAACGACCCTGAGCTTTTCCGCCTTCATGAAACCATTCAGCATTGCCTGGTACCACACAGATCTTTGGTCCACCGTCATATTGTCGGTGACCAGTTCGAATTTCACCGATTTGATGAGTGTGGTAAAGTGGTTCCCGTCCAGCACGAGAAAGCCGCAAATGGCTGGCGGCAACGGTGGCTTCTTCTCGAATGGAGCCATCTCCCAGGCGGACTTGCACAAACTGTCCAAAAGCGCGGCCTTTCTCACGTCCACGGGCTTAAGATCGTCCAGCAAATCGGCCCGTCCTGTCAGAACCGCGGTGGAAGCAGCTTCGGCCATTCCCTTGGCCGAGCTCGTTCGCAGGTAGATATCAATTTCTTCGTCAGTCATTGCGCGAGCGTAGCCAGCCTTCATTGTCCGTGCCCCCCCCATCTCCCCGAAGAGTTGCGCGAGCTGACGCTGGGTGCCTTCCTTTTTCATCCAGTCATGAAAAGTGTTGGGGCACCGTTTTTCATCCAGTCATGAAAAGTGTTGGGGCACCGGTCAGCCAAAAACTGGAACGAGTACCGCCACACAGGAATCACCAGCTTGTCGTGGCCGTAGTCGGACTCCGAGTTTGCAAAAATGGTGGCGTTCTGCTCGGCTCTAGACAGATGCAAGTCTCGTGCGAGGAGCTTCTGAGGCCCCACGAACAGGTTCCTTGTCCACACCCGATTTCGATGCACCAAGGCTTTGGACATCTCATCGAGGTCCCGAGGCTGAACGGCAAGCTGCTTCCGTAACCGTTTGCCCTTCGCGATCTCATCGTTCACATCCAGGATGTCATCATCATCCTGCGACACCGGGGACTTCTCCCATTTCTCAAGCAGAGACACGGGAGCATCCGCAACCTCCAAGTCCTTTCCTTTCCCCTTTCCCTTCAGCGCCTTCCCCTTGTAGGTCGCAAGTGCTTCGGAGAGTCCCTTCTGGTGTTCGTCGACGGCAGCAGTCCACGTACTATCTATTTTCATGTTCTCGCGGCGCGCGTGCTGGTCGAGGCTGATTGAGTACAGGATGGCCGCGTGGGTCGCCCTCTCGGCCTGCACGTACTGCAGTGATGCGAAAAAATCAGGAAAGCATAACCAAAAGGAATAAAGTAAATGTCGATTGAGAAACGCCGGCCGTCGCAACCTACATGAAACCTGAACCTCAACATCAAAGCCCCCCTCACAACAGAGGTATACTTACCTCGTTCCCCTTAACAATGATATGAAAAAATCAGGAAAGCATAACCGAAAGGAATAAAGTAAATGTCACACTTAAGAAACGCCGGCCGTCGCAACCTACATGAAACGTGGACCTCAAGAACAAAGCCCCCCTCACAACAGAGGTAGACTTACCTCATTCCCCTCAACCGCTGTTGCTTCAGCCGCTTTCTTCGACCCCTTCGCGATCTTCGGAGACTTGTCCTGGCGGGCATCGTGTTCCTTCAACATCTTGATCAGAGTCTTGGCGTCCTTCTCCGTCACCGTCAACAGTTTACACTTCCTCTCCTTCCCTTTGCCCTCGAACAGGTTCTCCTGCATCCACTTTATCAAGGCCTTGGCGCTCGGGATTTCCTCAGGCTGTGTGGCGCCATCGGGCCGGCACGCATTCTTCACGATCAACTCAGCGACTTGATGGAGTCATCATCTGGTTCCGTACCTCAGGTGGGGCTTTTCCGTTCTCACCTCGGCCACAACCCACTTTGCCAACTTCTTCAGTTGATAAGCATCCGCTTGCTCCTTAAAGCGTGTCATTTTCGCAGTATCGCCGTCGCTTCCACCCGCGCCCTCTGACACAGGCTCACCGACAGCGATAGCCCCCTCTCCCTGGAGATTTGCCCCACCCTGACGACCGGCTTCCTGCAAGAACATTATCAACGGAAGATTTTTAATGTAAGAAAAGTGTAAGAAACGCCGGCCGTCGTAACTCTGTCATTGAGGACGAACCTAAACTTTCGATTACTAAGTCAACGGTAACTTACCCTTCCCCCCTCTGCAGTGGAACCACCGTAAGATCCACTTCCCCTCCTGTCACCGCCCTCTTGCTGCTCGAACGGACTTCCCTGTAAAAATAGCAAACGCGATTGTCCATTCACAAGAAAAAAATTACTACAAAAATAAACAAGGATATACGCACGCAAACCTTTTCAATACAAGTAAACCGGAGAGGAATCTGACGCACTCATGTACCTGGGTGCTTCCCGCCATTGAGCGGGCTTCTCTTGCACCAACATCCTCTTGCCGGCCCTGCGAACATTTCAACGGAAAGTAAAAATCCGCTTAGTTGTCGGAAATGACATGTCTGGCGAATATTGCAAAAAAATGCGTATTGTATTTCACGACATCAATTTAATGGGCGGAGACTTACGAAGATCGGCCCGCCACCTTCCAAATTGCCCAGCGTCATATCGAAAACATCGAGGACTTCCCCTCCATCGACCCCCTTCCCCCTTCCCCTCTGCCGCGGCGGGGGCATATCGCCCGTCGCGACCGGCTTGGAAGTCGCGGGGGGATCCCTTGCGGTTGAGGGCACTGCGGCCGACTCGTGCACACTCTCCCCCCTCTTTTGGGCTACTGCGGCAGGCGCGGCATGGGAGGGCGCGGCGGCTACTGTCTCTGGCGCATTCTGAGCCAACCGACGCAACCTTAGCTCCTGCTGGAGCAGGGTTTCGAAACGAGGCATGAATGTGCGCTTGGAGGTATAAGGCACCTTGGCGACTTCAGGTTTGTCATTAAGGATGTCTTGGTACAGCGCGAATTGCTGTTCACGAGTGCCATTCGCGAGTCGCTCAAACCGCTCAATCTGAATCCGCTTAACCGGATCGTCCACCATCTCAAGACCACCGTGGTACTCATCCTTCCCAGTGACCGCGGCAAAGCTGACACCAGATTCCACCATTGGGGGCGGCGTGCCCTCCCTTGCACGCTTGTGAGGAGGCTGTTGTGGGGAGGCGCCTTGGGCCTGAACTGGTTGCCCTTCTGACCCTTCCCCCCTAGGGGGAGAGTCGCCGACCACCTGCGATGTAGGGCCGCCCTTTTCCATCTGCAACACAAAACAAAAAAATTGGAAAAAACATACGAGTCAGCAGGAAGATGCGCCCCACGTCGCAACTCAATACAAAAAATGCATCATTATGTCAAGGTACAAACAACGTTATAATTCAGAATGAACAGAGATTCATAACAAGAGAACGACGCACTAAAAGATGCGACCGCCGTCGCAACTTTCGTCAATTCACTCTCTATACAAACAACTCTATGTCCCTCATAAAGAATCAATTGGCAAGGAAATGCAAAAAAATTCCGTTACCACCTCCGTCGACCCATAAGTGGTTCGCGAATGGGAAATCGCTGCTGATTTTCGGTCGAGCCCTTCACGGTATTTTCGAAATCTCGAGGCAAGGTTGCGCGGAAGAGGGCCCCCCTCAATCATGCGTGCGATCGGACTGGCCATGGAAACGGATACCTGGTTCCTGGACTGCCTTGCACGGTCAACCATCTTGAAACTTCCCCGGAGAAGGAAATCAGACGTCAGACGGTTGAATATGCGAACGTCAAGATTTGACCAACCCATCATCCATTCCACCACCTTCTCCGCGGCATCATGGAAGACCTGCCTCTCATCCGCCACTCCTCGAGACCCAAACACACAATCGGCCGTGTTATCGTCGTGCCTCTTAAGGCGAATGTTCACGTCCTCTTTGTCATCATCCATTTCCGACAGCCGAATTACAGCCCTTTTGGCTCCGTCCACTCCATCCTCAAGAAGGACGTCCATCTGCGCCCCTCCCACACAATTGTTGTCAACGTATTGTTGCAAATGACGGGAAATCATGTCCTTTCCAAAAGCTACGATGTGTTCCCCACACAGACCCATGTCGGTAATTGACAGCTTTTTACATTTCCTATCCCGGCACTTCTTTTCGGGATCCTTCTCAAAAATCCGGAAAACAGCGTCCTGATATGGACGTCCCCTTATGTCGACCGTCAGACTGGACATCTGCGAAACCAGAACATACCGGCCGCGAGTAGTTTATATTATTAAAAAAAACTGGCATTTATTAAGTCATCTTCATCTATTTATGCGAGCTAAAATTTGAAGAAAATGCAACAAAGAAACGCCCTGGGGCGCAACTTCCTCAACAACCACTTTCTACGTACAAACGAATGGCAATCACATCGACTACGATTGTCACTACATACGAATGTCCAGACAATATAATGTGTATGTAGAGGGGGGGCATTCAAGACCAGAGAAACGCCGGCGGGCGCAACTCATATCAATATAGACTGTCCCGCGACTCGTTCCACTCTCTGCAGGTTTTGCAACAACCGATCGAGCGAACTCTCGGAACCTCTTTCGCCGCCATTTCATCGACACGAGCGAACATCTCTTCTTTGGCGGCCACCAACTTTGCCTCCTTGTTGCCGGTGTCAGGATAGATTTCGGACCTCCTCGTCTTCATCGGGGCCACTCTCTCCAAATACTCTGCACACAGAGAATCCTGCTCCTCCTCCACAATCGCCTTCACGCCGGATACAATCGCTTTGGCTTTTGTTTCCACGCGAAAATCGAACTCTCGTTGAGTTATCAGCGGAATGTCGGCGAGTGCAAAACACATACGCCGATAAAGTTCGCTTACATCCGTGTCACGCGAGTCGGCAAAAGGTGTCGTCATCAAAAAGCATCTCAAGCTACTCCAACCATTTTCTTGGGCGCCGGCAACGTAGCCTCCCTTTGCCAAGTCCGCACCTGTCGCGGAGTCTTTGACTATCCAATCTTCAAGGAAGTACTCGTCTCCCCTGGTGAAATCAAAATTTACACCCACGACCTCTCCGACAGTCATGTCCAGGCGAAGTCGCAGGGCCCCCCCGCCAATCCAGGTCCGAGGGCGCCCGCCATTCCAAGTCCGCGACTGAGGGCATTTTCGATGTGACGAGAATGTTCTTCGTGCTTTCGGCAATACAAGTCAAATCCGAGAGCGGTTTTCTTGCAAGTGGACACATCACACTTGCGCGGCGCCCCTATTGAGCGAGCAACACTCTGAATGACAGTGGCAACCGCTTGGTGTTGTTGAAGTCGTTGCCAATCCTCCATCAGGAGGTGACTAGACGAATCGGACGAATCTTCCGTCGAACCGGACATCTGCGACAAGTTACGATAACATACCGGCCCCGGAAAATAAAATTCAAAAAACGTTTTGAAATTTTTTTATTGTACTTGTTTATTAATACGAAGGTTTAAATTTGGCGCAAAGAAACGCCCCAAGGCGCAACTTGTCGAACAGCAATATGGCGATAAAACATTATCTATTCAATGTGCGATTGATGTGCTGAAACCTTCCAGACTTTGACACTGTCCGGTATCACCGGACTCGGACGAGGAGTCGAGTCGGAAGCGAGCCAGTAATCCTCGACTATTTTTTTGATGTACAATGGAAGACTCCTTCCATTATGTCGAAGTGTGTCGGTCCTTTGCCTTTTGGCCAAACTCTCCTTAACCTCCACCATTTCCTGCGCGTAGGAGGAAAATGATACGTTATAAACATTAAACATTAAACATTAAATATAACATCATATAAACAAGTTATTACTCTACATTTCAAGTTTTTCTAAGAGGCAGAGCCGTCGTGGAAGTTGAAGGAGAAGTCGACATCAGACCCCATAGTTTTATCCAGTATCGTCGTCACGTTAACCCCCCACTTCACCCCTGCCAGCACCTCCCTCGCTTGCCTCAGACGTTCGCATCTATCCTTATGCCTACTCCAGTCCGCACGCTGGCACTCCTCACTGCAATATCTGGCATCCCTACATCCTCTACACCACTTGATATGAGGTCCTGTTTCGCACCCACACCCCTCCTTGGAGCACTTTCGCGTACTACGCATGCGATCCCCATCCCTCACGATCGGGTCAGAGAGCAAGAAAAAGTTCATGTTGAGGGGTACTGCCCCTACACATGCATCAGCCCTCACGCGCAGAGAATGCGTAACATTCGGGTAAAATGCGCGCCCGTAGGTGCACCCAAGCTGAGCCCCTTCCTCTTCCCCCAACTCTATCTTTGGCCCCTTTGTAATGAACGACACCAAAAGGCGGAACTCCGTCCTTGGGTCTATGGGCACTCTTAGATCCATCTGTGGTCTGAAAAAACCCTCTTGAATACAGAAGTTCATATCAGCTAGCTGGGCGTACATAATTCTCTCCATTTGGCTGAACGAATCAAACGCCAATAAAACGGCCAAGTGGCGGCCTGTCCTCTCCTGCGCGACTCGAACTTCCTCGAATATGACACGCGACAGAAAGCGAACTTGTTTGAAAACGTTTTGAAGGACGCTTCCGTAGACTTCATTCACGATCTCGGACTCCATCTTTTTCAGGGAAAAAACGAACAAAAAAATTCATAAACATTAATTTATTATTTTATAATAACAAGTTACTATTCCTCGGAATAGTTTTTTTTTATCCATTCCACAAACGCGTTTGTCACAAACACCTTCCATGCTTTCTCAAGAACTTGTCCCCCTGATGTTTTTGAGTATTCAAACTCGTCATCCGAAGAAACCAACTCCGGCACATCCTCCGAGAGGGTCTCTAAATTGTCATCGGCTTTCCTTTTGCGCTTGTGGTTTCCGAAGCATTTTTTTTGTTCTTCTTCTGACATTTGTTCTGCAACCATGGAGTCATTTCGAGGGGGGTGTGGTTTAACGGGTGCAGATTTAAAGTAATTTGTTTTAGGTGAACGATGGTAAAAACTTCATTAGATATTTTAAACGAACGAGAAGCAACAGAAACGACGGCGGGCGTAACTATCATGGGAAACTTTGATATCACAAGATCACAATGGACACGAACGCGCTGCAACTTTCACGACATATTCTTCGACATCGAAAATAAAAAAGAAACGACGGCGGGCGTAACTATCATGAAACATTGATCTTACAAGAAGCTGACGGGGATGCAACTTTCACGACAAACACTTCGACATCGAAGATGCAAAAGAAACGACGGCGGGCGTAACTATCATGGAAAGATTGAGCTTACAAGATGACAAGTTAACTGACGGGGGTGCATCTTTCCCGAGATATATTTCGACATCGAAAAGGCAAAAGAAACGACGGCGGGCGTAACTAGCACAACCAATGTTGGTCATGTGCTCTTCCAGTAAGACAAGAAACGACGGCGGGCGTAACTATCACACGGTCCAGGAAGAGTGACGTTGGCAGAATTATGGTGTTTGTAAAAGGGGGGGGGGTAAGAGGGAGAGGGAGAGAGAGGGAGAGAGAGAGGGAGGGAGAGAGAGAGAGAGAGGGGGAGAGAGGGAGAGAGAGAGAGAGAGAGAGAGAGAGAGAGAGAGAGAGAGAGAGAGAGAGAGAGAGAGAGAGAGAGAGAGAGAGAGAGAGAGAGAGAGAGAGAGAGAGAGAGAGGAGAGGGAGGGAGGGAGGGAGGGAGGGGGAGGGAGGAGGGAGGGAGGGAGGGAGGAGGGAGGGAGGGAGGGAGGGGGAGGGAGAGGGGAGGGAGGGAGGGAGAGGGAGAGGGAGAGGAGAGGGAGGGAGGGAGGGAGGGGAGGGAGAGGGAGAGGGAGGGGAGGGAGAGGGAGGGAGAGGGAGAGGGAGGAGGGAGAGGGAGAGGGAGAGGGAGAGGGAGAGGGAGAGGGAGAGGGAGAGGGAGAGGGAGAGGGAGAGGGAGAGGGAGAGGGAGAGGGAGAGGGAGAGGGAGAGGGAGAGGGAGAGGGAGGAGAGGGAGAGGGAGAGGGAGAGGGAGAGGGAGAGGGAGAGGGAGAGGGAGAGGGAGAGGGAGGGAGGGAGAGGGAGAGGGAGAGGGAGAGGGAGAGGGGAGGGAGAGGGAGAGGGAGAGGGAGAGGGAGAGGGAGGGAGGAGAGGGGGGAGAGGGAGAGGGGAGAAGGGAGAGGGAGAGGGAGAGGGGAGAAGGGAGAAGGGAGAGAGAGAGGGAGGGAGAAGGGATAGGGAGAGGGAGAGGGAGGGCGTAAGCGTAAGCGTAAGCCTAAGCGTAAGCGTAAGCGTAAACCTAAGCGTAAGCATAACCGTAAGCGAAGCGTAACCGTAGGGAGAGGGAGGGCGTAGCGTATAGCGTAAGCGTAAGCGTAAGCGTAAGCCTAAGCGTAAGCGTAAGCGTAAGCGTAAGCGTAAGCGTAAGCGT
The DNA here is from genome assembly GCA_009746045.1 of Mesostigma viride. Lineage (NCBI taxonomy): Eukaryota > Viridiplantae > Streptophyta > Mesostigmatophyceae > Mesostigmatales > Mesostigmataceae > Mesostigma > Mesostigma viride. Next base: position 2,659,007 of record RPFO01000104.1, on the reverse strand, counting down.
AAGCGTAAGCGTAAGCGTAAGCGTAAGCGTAAGCGTAAGCGTAAGCGTAAGCGTAAGCGTAAGCGTAAGCGTAAGCGTAAGCGTAAGCGTAAGCGTAAGCGTAAGCGTAAGCGTAACGTAAGCGTAAGCGTAAGCGTACGTAAGCGTAACCGTAAGCGTAAGGTAACGTAAGCGTACCGTAAGCGTAAGCGTAACCGTAAGAGGGATGGAGGGATGGAGGAGGGAGGAGGGGGGATGGATGGGAGGGAGGGAGGGAGGGAGGAGGAAGGGAGGGAGGGAGGGAGGGAGGGAGGGAGGGGGGACATCTGACACCATGGGAGCCTGAATCCTCATCATTACCTATATCCTTGACATCCATGTACGTAGACGCCATGATGACACCAATGGAGCCTGACATCCTCATCATGTTTTTTCTCTTTGACATCCATGTCATACGTAGGCCCAGCCGATGATGACACAATGGAGGCCTGAATCCTCATCATTAAATTACATACATAAATGCCAACATGTTACATACACGGAGCAATGATGACACCAATGGAGCCCTGAATCCTCATCATTTAATTACATAAATGGCACCATGTACATTCACGGGCAATGAATGAACCACCATGGGAGCCTGAATCCTCATCATTTTTTTTCTTTTCGAACACCATGTACATACGTAGGCCAGCCATGATGACAACATGGCAGCCTGAATCCTCAATCATTA
>RPFO01000104.1:2556947-2653869 GCA_009746045.1 Mesostigma viride | reverse complement strand
AAGGCGGGTAGGACGACACGGCTGAGCGCAGCATATGTCATGCCTATCTCAGGCTAATAATGTGTGATTTGTGCCAACAACAAACGTAAAAGTGTTCCACCCAACAAACACATTATTAAACCCTCTTCCAAAAGCCCAACAAGCCGGACACTGTGGAGGACCAACACGCAGTATATATTAAAGAGAAAAATAAGCTGAACTTTTTAATTCCAGCCAAACCTGTGGCTAGCTGCCGGTTAGCATGACAAATGCTAACATTTTACTCGTGGGAAAAGGTGAAGTAGACCATTGGAACAGCCTACCTGACGCATGTGCCACCAAAAGCATTGTGTCCCGCAAAATGCACACTGCCTCCTTTCTAACAAGCACGGAGCCGCTCTTCTTTAGGAGGACAGTTCCACCTCGTCAGTGTCTGGGGGAAAATGATGCCGCTGCTAGTGAAGACGACGTAATTGACACAACGTCATAGCAAAGACAGAAGATGAAAATAAAGCATTTACCTCCGAAGTTGCGGCACGCGCAAACAACTCCGACATTAACTAGTAAACCCAGGAATCCAGCGATGCAAGCCCAGGACCCGCAACTTTCATGGCTGCATCTGGCCGGAAAGAAGGCAAAAAAGCTTACGGCTCAAACGATGGTAAGAAAAGCAGGGAAACGCGCATATCTTAGACGTTTAACACAAAAAACGTACCATAACGGGCACTTTATTCGTGCCCAAGGCCACAAGGAAAAAGGCCACACCCTTACATGGAGTAGTTTCGGGCGTCGCATCGCCGCAGGGCCTAATGTTATCTTACCGCAAAATGACGGAAAGGTAAGATAGCAGCGGGAATTTTTACGGCTTAGAAACATCATTAAACTAGCTTTCCTTTAGGACCAATCAAAAACTGGCAACCAATCGACAATCACACCGCAGCATTCCAATATACTTTATTCATTCCCGACCAGAAATTCAGCCGGACCCCCCCTGCCGGATGGCAAAGAAAAAAGAGCCCCGCGACATTATAGATCGCCAAATCCCGACCATAAATAGAATCAGTAACAATTTTTCTCAACGAATCGAGCATTTTCTGCTTTCCGCGTGCCAGATTTGTCACGTTTCGTCTAAAAGGCAGTCGCCCATGGCCACTTACCGCAGGGGTGCGCGGCACCGTGCACCCACTTTTCACGGTACTGAGGGTACCGCGGAATTTTTTTGGCGCGGAAAAATATTCGCCGCCAAAAATTAACCATGCCATTGCATGGCCCGTCGTCTCCAAACATTAGCATTTACATGCACGTACGGCGTGTTTCCCTCGGTCATGGTGCGAGCGGGCCCAGCTGGACTGATGTCATGCCCTCCACGTAGGCTCGTTCTTACATTTCAAAAACTGAATCCAGGCGCATAATTAGAATTTTGGAAGGTTAGAATCCAGGTTCTGAAGGTCTACATAGTAGCCTAGTAAGGTACACTAACATGTAAGCCCCAGTAGTTACTTAATTCCTGCGATCATGACGGAATATACATGTAGTGATTACTAATCGATAACATGAGTACACATGGTTGGCGCACAGAATGTTGTACACCGCCCTACATGTCGGAAAAACCACACTCTGACAAAAACGGATTGAAATATAGTACAACATCCATCACTAACGCTACATCCGGAACTGTTCTAGTGAATAGCATTTACAATGTACTCCCCCGGCAGGTGTGGGTGCCCGAGTTACCTTGGAGTCTGAACACGGCAGTGTCGGCTCCTATTGGTGCAAAAAGTCGTTTTGGTGTGAACACGACTTGCGGTCCAACCTAAAAAATTTTGAAATTTTTGCGCGTGTCAGTAACGGTCCTAGGTTGCACCCGCGGACGTTCCGGCAGCTGTACAGAATAGCATCAGAAAGATAACGCCGCGGAATGACGCCAGTGCCCGGCAAATGTCGAGTCGGGAAACTGAACAGTCACACAGACGTCGAAAATCTATTGCTCCACCCCCCCCAAAAAAAAAGGCGTTTTCCGGAACTGTTCGAAGCGAAAGCCACTGAACAGCATTCGAACCTGCCGTCCAGAGTGAGGTTGCGGCAGTAGGGAGGCCAGCCATCATGGCCGCACACAAATCTGGCTCGGTCCGACCCTGTCAGTGCTCTTCGCTCGTCCTCGAACAGTTCGGAACGCTTTTTTTGGTGGGGATGGAGCAATAAAAACTCACATTTGCAGTGACTTTTCAGTTCCCGGGCTCACAAAAATGATTTGTCCGGGCCACAGGCGTCGTTGCGCGGCCTTATCTTTGGATCTTTTCTGTACAGCTGCTCGGAACGTCCGCGGGTGCAACCTAGGACCGTTACTGTACACGGGCCAAAAATTTAAATTTCAGGTTGGACCAGTCGTTTCACATGATTCGTCGTACGTACGCACATATCCTCGATGCCATTGTCGAGCTGCACTGGACACACACCAGGGACTTTGGAAGGTGCGCACCCCAGGGCCCGCCAGGTAATTTAGATTGCGGTGTTTTGCAGGCGCGCACGCCGGATAGCGCCCACCACGCCCGCACCGCACGTCCCAGTGACCGACTGTGCGTCCACGTTCTTTTTCGCCTTGCGGGTGCAGCCCCCATAATGGCGTACGGAGCAAGCTCACGGCTTTCTTCTTTGGAAACAAGAACAACGGGCCTGACAACAAACAACAACGACAGCACATCAGCTCCAACAAGAGGTTTTGAGTTGCGGGATTTTACGTACGTGGTTTTTTCTATTTTTTTTTCACCCTGCATGTTGAGTATCATTCCCATTTGCGTCATGACGGCTTTCCCTGAACGACGACTCCTCTCCCTCTCCCTCTCCCCCCCCTCTCCCTTCTTATTTTCACCAGGTTTTTCTTGCCGATTTTAAATCCCTTTTGCGTCATGCTTCCTTGTATCGTGATGTCGTCAAATTGTCACTCAACAACAATACTATCATTGTGGTTCGTTCTTTTCGCCTTTGCGGGTGCAGGTCACGAGCGTTGCGTACGAGGGCAGCACTTTACATCATTAAATTCAAGAACAACGGGCCTGGCAACATAGAACAACGACCAAGCAGCATCAGCAACAACAAGAGTGAGTTGCGGGATTTTTATGTCGTTGTTTTCTCATGTTTTTTCACCTGTTCATGTTGAGTATTCATCCCATTTGCGTCATTTGCCGGCTTCCTGAACGACGACTCTCTCTCCCTCCTCCCTCTCCCCCCCCTCTCCCTCTTATTTTTCACCAGGCTTTTCATGCCGACTTTTTAATCCCTTTTGCGTTCATCTCCTTGCTTAGCGTGATGTCGTCAATTGTCACTTCACAACCATGCTATCCATTGTTGTTCGTTCTTTTCGCCTGCGAAGGTGCAGGTTCACGAGCGTGCGTGCGGTTGCGTCATCAATCCAAGAACAAAAACACGATGTGGCTAAACCCTCCTCTCCTCTCCCTCTCCCTCTCCCTCTCCCTCTTCCCTCTCCCTCTCCCCTTTCTCCCTCTTCCCCTCTCCTCCCCTCTCCCCTCTCCCTCTCCCTCCTCCCTCCCTCCCTCCCTCTCTCTCTTCCCTCTCTCTCTCTCTTCTCTCTCTCTCCTCTCTCCTCTCTCCTCTCTCTCTCTCTCTCTCTCTCTCTCCCTCTCTCTCTCTCTCTCTCTCTCTCCCTCTCCCTCTCGCTCTCCCTCTCCCTCTCCCTCTCCCTCTCCCTCTCCCTCTCCTCTCCCTCTCCCTCTTCCCTCTCCCTCTCCCTCTCCCTCTCCCTCTCCCTCTCCCTCTCCCTCCCTTCTCCCTCTCCCTCTCCCTCTCCCTCTCCCTCTCCCTCCCCTCCCCTCTCCCTCTCCCTCTCCCTCCCTCTCCCTCCCTCCCTCCCTCCCTCCCTCCCTCCTCTCCCTCCCTCCCTCCCTCCCTCCCTCCCCCCTCCCTCCCTCCCTCCCTCCCTCCCTCCCTCCCTCCCTCCCTCCCTCCCTCCCTCCCTCATGGCCTGTCTACGTACATGGATGGCATGTATGTAATTAATGATGAGAATTCAGGCTCCATTGGTGTCATCATGGCTGGCCTACGTATGTACATGGATGTCAAAGAAAAAAAAATGATGAGGATTCAGGCTCCCATGGTGTCATCATGGCCCGTCTACGTACATGGATGTCAAGGAATAGTAAATGATGAGGATTCAGGCTCCCATGGTGTCATCATGGCCTGTCTACGTACATGGATGGCATGTATGTATTTAATGATGAGGATTCAGGCTCCCATGGTGTCATCATGGCTGGCCTACGTACATGGATGTCTCAAAAAAAAATGATGAGGATTCAGGCTCCCATGGTGTCATCATGGCTGGCCTACGTACATGGATGTCAAAGAAAAAAAAATGATGAGGATTCAGGCTCCCGTGGTGTCATTATGGCCCGTCTACGTGTTGTTGGCATGTATGAAATGAATGATGAGGATTCAGGCTCCCATAGTGTCATCATGGCTGGCCTACGTACATGGTTGGCATTTATGTAATTAATGATGAGGATTCAGGCTCCCATGGTGTCATCATTGCCCGTGTATGTACATGGTTGGCATTTATGTAATTAATGATGAGGATTCAGGCTCCATTGGTGTCATCATGGCCCGTCTACGTACATGGACCGTGGCATTTATGTATTTAATGATGAGGATTCAGGCTCCCATGGGGTCATTGATGATCATGGCATTTATGTATGTAATTAATGATGAGGATTCAGGCTCCATTGGTGTCATCATGGCTGGCCTACGTATGTACATGGATGTCAAAGAAAAAAAAATGAAGAGGATTCAGGCTCCCATGGTGTCATCATGGCCCGTCTACGTACATGGATGTCAAGGAATAGTAAATGATGAGGATTCAGGCTCCCATGGTGTCAGATGTCATGGCCTGTCTACGTACATGGATGGCATGTATGTATTTAATGATGAGGATTCAGGCTCCCATGGTGTCATCATGGCTGGCCTACGTACATGGATGTCTCAGAAAAAAAATGATGAGGATTCAGGCTCCCATGGTGTCATCATGGCTGGCCTACGTACATGGATGTCTCAGAAAAAAAATGATGAGGATTCAGGCTCCCATGGTGTCATCATGGCTGGCCTACGTACATGGATGTCAAAGAAAAAAAAATGATCAGGATTCAGGCTCCCGTGGTGTCATTATGGCCCGTCTACGTGTTGTTGGCATGTATGAAATTAATGATGAGGATTCAGGCTCCCACAGTGTCATCATGGCTGGCCTACGTACATGGTTGGCATTTATGTAATTAATGATGAGGATTCAGGCTCCCATGGTGTCATCATTGCCCGTGTATGTACATGGTTGGCATTTATGTAATTAATGATGAGGATTCAGGCTCCATTGGTGTCATCATGGCCCGTCTACGTACATGGGTGGCATTTATGTATTTAATGATGAGGATTCAGGCTCCCATGGGGTCATCATGGCTTGTCTACGTACATGGAGTCATATTGATTCATGGAACAATGAGATACCATTCTTAATTGAAAATTGTTCTTGATACTTTCACATGCATGCCCGGAATCGTGAATTTGTGCGGGTTTCCATGATGACAATCCTCATTGAATTCTTGAGCACACAATATTGAGCAATTTAGGGGCACTTCGGCAATGTTGACCATTTTCATTCATGATCAATAAAATTAACATTTAATGCAATAAATACATATTCCACTCATTTTAATAAACCATGCAAAAACTTTACAAGCACGCTCAAGCTAGGGGTGGGCTGGCATGCACGCGTGGGTGTGGGGGTGGGCTGGCATGCATGCGTGGGTGTGGGGGTGGGCTGGCATGCACGTGTGGGTGTGGGGGTGGGCTGGCATGCATGCGTGGGTGTGGGGTTGGGCTAGCCTGCATGCGTGGGTGTGGGGGGGGCTGGCATGCATGCGTGGGTGTGTGTGGGGGGCTAGCATGCATGCGTAAGTGTGGGGGGGGGCTGGCATGCATGCGTGGGTGTGGGGGGGGCTGGCATGCATGCGTGGGTGTGTGTGGGGGGCTAGCATGCATGCGTAAGTGTGGGGGGGGCTGGCATGCATGCGTGGGTGTGTATGGGGGCTGGCATGCATGCGTGGGTGTGTGTGGGGGGCTAGCATGCATGCGTGGGTGTGTGGGGGGGCTGTCATGCATGCGTGGGTGTGTGTGGGGGCTGGCATCCATGCGTGGGTGTGTGGGGGGGCTAGCATGCATGCGTGGGTGTGGGGGTGGGCTAGCATGCATGCGTGGGTGTGGGGGGGGCGGTCATGCATGCGTGGGTGTGTGGGGGGGCTGGCATGCATGCGTGGGTGTGTGGGGGGGCTAGCATGCATGCGTGGGTGTGGGGGTGGGCTAGCATGCATGCGTGGGTGTGAGTGTGGGCTAGCATGCATGCGTGGGTGTGGGGGGGGCTAGCATGCATGCGTGGGTGTGGGGGGGCCGGGGCCGGGGCTAGCATGCATGCGTGGGTGTGGGGGTGGGCTAGCATGCATGCGTGGGTGTGGGGGGGGGCTAGCACGCCCCACCCCTCCATCGGCACAGCCAGCCTTGTGAGTCTACCCTTAACAACAAGGCTGGTAGGACGACACGCCTGAGCAGCATATGTCATGCCTATCTCAGGCTAATAATGTGTGATTTTGTGCCAACAACCAAGTTGTTCCACCCAACAACACATTATAAACCCTCTTCCAAAATGCCCAACAAGCCGGACACGTGGAGGACCACACACGCAGTATATAAAGAGAAAATAAGCTGACTTTTTATCCAGCCAACCTGTGGCTAGCTGCTCTGGTTAGCATGACAAATGCTAACATTTACTCAGTGGGAAAGGTGAAGAGACCATTGGAACAGCCTACCTGACGCATGTGCCACCAAAGCATTGTGTCCCGCAAAATGCACACTGCCTCCTTTCTAACAAGCACGAGCCGCTCTCTTTAGGAGACAGGTGCCAGCTCGTCAGTGTCTGGGGAAAATGATGCCGCTGCTTAGGAAGACCGCGTGAATTTCCTCGAACACAACTGTCTATAAAGCAAAAGAAATTTCAGAGAAGCATGGAAATAAAAGCATTACACCTTCCCGACAGGTTGCGGGCCACGCGCTGCAGAAAGCCAGCCACGTCACAGACGATTAACTAGCTAAAAGACACCCAGGAATCCAGCGATGCAGCGCCAGGACCCGCAACTTTCTGGCTGCATCTGGCCGGAAAGAAGGCAAAAAGCTTACGCTCAACGAGGTAAGAAAGCAGGAAAACGCAAGCTTAAGACGTTTAACACAAGAACGTACCATAACGGGCATTTATTCGTGCCCAGGCGCACAAGAAAGTCCACCCTTTCATGGAGTGGTTGGGCAGTACGCATCGCGCAGGGCTAATGTTATCTTACCGCAAAATGACGGGAAAGGTAAAGATAGCAGCGGGAATTTTTACGGCTTTAGAAACATCATTAAACTAGCTTTCCTTACGACCATCAAAACTGGCAACAATCGACAATCAACCCGGCAGGCATCCAATATACTTTATTCATCCCGACAGAAATTCAGGCCGGACCCCCCCTGCCGATGGCAAAGAAAAAAAGCCCGCGACATTATAGATCGCAACCATCCCGCCATAAATTAGAATCAGTAACTAATTTTCTCCAACAATCGAGCATTTCTGCTTTCCGCGTGCCAGATTTGTCACGTTTCGTCTAAAGGCAGTCGCCATGGCCCCTACCGCAAGGGGTGCGCGCACCATGCCGACATAGCTTTTGGGCCTCAATTTGCACCGAAATTTGGTCCGTACCGTCCAGCTCAGTCGGATTATGTATGTGGATCGGCCGTGTTGGTTGCATACGCAGGTATATTAATTCTTGCATTCGCCCCGGACCTTCCCCAGGACAGGTCAGGATATAACAATAATTCTTGCATTCGCCCCCGCCCTTTCCTATGGCCTGGTCAGGTTTGGGCGCGACGCCACTAGCGCGGCGCCCGCGACAGAGTGGCCAGGCTCGAGCACGTTTTCTGGATCCCAAGCACCGGATTGGACACTGTCCGAGGACTGGACAGGAATTGGCTGACCAATCGGATGCTTGCTCGTCGTCTCCAAAAACATATATAAAGAGCCAAATCGCGCGAACTACGCAAGGATCCTTTAAGCAGCGTTACTCTGCCGAAATGTCAACCTAGGCCGGTCAAGTGACGCCGAGGTGTTCACCGATAGTTCAGGTCAGCCACAGCGCGCCTTCGAATGTAGGCACGGTCGCATTTTTTTTTAGGAAATGTAGAATTGTTGTCGACCAGCTACCAACGCCCGACCGGACCCATACAACGGAAACATCAAGGCGATGTGATGTAGGTGTGTCTGATATGTCATTAATACACAGAGCATCGTGAATATAATATATAATATAAATTATATAATATACTATAATTAATATATAATTTTAATTTTATGTTAATTTTAATGTTATTTCATATAACATAATATAGCATAATATAATATAATATAATATAATATTATATAAAGTAGTATATAAAAAATTAAAATGTAAAAGAAAAATATCTACCTTATTGGGGTTTAATGTTCCTTTCCAGTTCAGCATAAGTACACTCTTGAGTGTGTGCAATGTTTGGTTATACGCCATTGTCTTAAAATAGCAACCAATGTAAACCTCCGTCCTAACCACATTTGGATACAATAAAGACATTGATGCCTGACACATAGCATTCATTGCTTGAAATACCATGCATATTTTGTGTCAATGTTCTGCAGACCACAGCTTCAAGTGGGCATACTTCGCTTTCCTCAATATAATGGCGACATGGCATTTGGTGAAAGTGGTGAGTGCCATGAAGTTGCGCCGGCCGTCGTTATCCATGACGAACTGAATGGGTTTCGTGCAAATCAAGTTTTTTGTTTTGGTGTTCCAGTTGCGCCGGCCGGCGTTTCCAATGGTATCTTGCGCGCACTTGCAAAAGCTTGCACGCTTATCAACATTTTGTGTTGGTAAACATTTTATCACCTCTGGGATTTCCGCCTTCACTACCTGAGTTGCTTCTTTGTGGTTTTCAAATGCAACCGAGTTACGCCGGCCGTCGTTACTCATGACAAATTGTAGGGGTTTTGTGCAAATCACTTTTGTATGGTTTATGTACATGCATCCAGTTGCGCCGGCCGGCGTTTCCAATGGTATCTTGCAGTTGCGCAATCAGGCCCCATTACCAAAAGTGTGTTTGTACATCTTTTTTACACCTGAAGGATTTCTGCCTGCATATCCTGAGTTGCTTCTTAATGGTTTTTAATTGCGCCCGAGTTACGCCGGCCGTCGTTATTAATGACAAACTGTATGTGTTTCATAAAATCACTTTTGTATGGTTTACATGTATCCAGTTGCGCCGGCCGGCGTTATTAATGACGCTTGTCGTTCTTGTTTGATGCCCATCGTTTTCGTCGTGTCTTTAATGGTGATTATTTATCATTACTCATCCTCAGGGCTTTCGGTGCCGCGGGATTAAGAGGCGAAAAAAATCAGCTGCCGTCTGACCAAAGTCTGATGGCGCGATCGGGGCGGGGGGCCGTTTCCGACGGTTCGCGTCCCTTGTCCAATGACGACCGGGAGCCTGCACTTCGCGGTCTCTGGAGCGACAAGTACATCGAGAACAAGGGGTACAAAATTGCCAATGACATCTTTCCTATCATGGCGGAACGCGTGAAAGCAAACAACCACAGGACGCCAGAGATGAGCGCGGAGGTTCTGTCTTGCGCAGCTTCAAGACTAAATGCCATGGTGGCGGAGAGCAACGGCATTAAGAAGAGGAAGAACTGTGACGGCGGGCTTCCTGAAAATTGGGCGGAATCTCTTCGGGATAACATCAAGAAGGCTTTTGGCGACTTGGGAACATCTGAGAAGGATCGTGGGCTTAGGTGGGCCTTGTGTGGACTTGTTACGAAGGCAATGGAGGGCGTCCCGGACAGGATTGTGGAGCGCGCGTTCGGGATTGACAGGCGCTTTGTCGCAACTGTTCGGGGTCACAGGGATGGAATGGAAGAAGGGGAGGACGACCTTTTGATGAGTGCGCCAGAGAGGAGGAGGAGGAAAGACGAGCTTCCGACGGAAGTCATTGCCCTGATACAAGCGTGCTGGAGGGATGATAACTTGACGCGGGCGTCTCCGAACATGAAGGATGTTCATTGTGAATGGACCAGAAAGGATTACAAACATACACTAGCGTTTTCGGAGGGTGCGCGCTACTATACTGTCTCCAAGTCGAAGATTTACGAAGTGTTCATTTCCCGCCATCCGGAGTTGAAGCCACCGCGGCGGATGGACAGTAGGGAGGGGGGGGGGGGGAGGGAGAGGAGGGTGTGAGGGGGGGAAATCAGGTGATTTTGGAGACGGAGGCAGGGATGTCAATGCTACGCACGAATCAGAAGAGCACAGTTCATGTGGGATACACTACTTTTTGCAAGCATATGCCCGCATGCGTCAAGGGGCGGTGGAAAATGCGGAACTTGTGCGCATGCCAGCACCACACTACCATGCAGTCCATGGTTGGGGGGTTGGCCAAATTTCGTGCAACTTTTCATGCCAGATGCGAGTGCGGACCTGAATGCCACGCGTGCGATCATGGTAGCCAGCTCGACGTGGGGTCGTCCGTGCCCACATGTTCCATTTTCAAAGCCACTCACACGACAGAGTGGGTGAACAAGTTTACTTGTGAGGTGGAGGGGATGAGGGAGGGGGGAGGTTCGAGGTCGTCTGTGGGGTCGTCGCGGCCGCAGGTTCAGCCTTTTCAGGGCGAACTTGAGGATCTGCCCATGCATGGGAGGGTGCTGGACGACGAGGAAGGGGTGCCCGATCATGACCTGGGCGAGGAGTTGGGGGTTTGCTCGATCCGGCGTAAGGCTTGTGTGTTGGGCACTTGCCTGGCTCCCAAGTGTGGAATTCGGAACTTCATGTTATGCGAACGGGAGGAGGCTTCCAACCACCTGATTTCATGGACCAGATACGAGATGCAGGATGTGCCGCCGGGTGCGGTTCTTGGGCCAGAGGTAATTTTTAGTGGAGTGGTTGCGCCCCAAGGCGTTTCTTTTGCAATGTTTCCTGAAGTTCTTGGGCCAGAGGTAATTTTTAGTGGAGTGGTTGCGCCCCAAGGCGTTTCTTTTTCAATTTTTCCTGAGGTCCTGTCTTTTTTCTTTCTACAGGTCATTGGTGGGTCGAAGTTGATGTCTTTTCTGTATGTGCACACTGCGCATATGCAGGACGACTGTGACGAGATCGCAAAGGCTGGTGGGCAGCGATTGACGCAAGTCGACGTCAAGTCCACACCAACGGAGCTAAAGGAGGCAATTGTGGACAAGTGGCCGGACTTCATCCAGCATTGCTTCAACGCGTGGTGGCAAGCGGACGCCTCCAAGGAATGTCTCTCAAGGATGCGGGTGGGGGACCTTGTATGCCACACAGATTACGCCGAGAACTACCAGTCTTACACCTATCACAATCTCCAAGCACAGTATTGGCATCCAGTCACATTCGTCCTTATGCCCTGGATCGTGCGCTACTTGGATCCAGCGTCGGGAAAGGTCGTGAGAAGGGAGTTTCACTTCATCGGACAGGGCGGAATGAAAAGGGACGGGCGGGCCCTCCGTTTTGCTATCCTCAAAATCCTGGCGACACTACGGTCAGAAGGGGTAGAGGTGAAGCGCTTCATTGGGTGGTCGGACAATTGCTCCATGCAGTTCAAGTCAAGGAATGTGATCGCGGAAGTGGCCCGGCTGCTGACGGAGGATCCGCACCTGGAGTCATTTGAGTGGAATTACTTTGGGGAGCAGCACGGAAAGGGGGAGGTGGATGGAGCTGGTGGGACTGTGAAGTGCATGTTGAGGAGGTGGCACATCAGGGAAGAGAACCAGGACAAACAGACGGCCGCCCAGTTGGTGGAGAATCTGGCGTCGGGGGCGGTGGGCGGGACCACAACGACCAGGCGTAACTTCTTCGAGTTCCCCGAGGTAATTAAGTGTACAGTCCTCGTTCAGGGAATAGTTACGCCGGCCGTCGTTTCTAGGGCGTTCTTGGAGTCCTGGCGATCAGGAGTGCTTAATAAAACACAACTAGCTCGATGGTCTCGTAACTTCAACTTTCCCTTGTGCAAATCTTGTCTTCGACGCGCAGGTGCTTCCTTACAGCCCAGGGCGCGGCGAAATCAAAGGAGTGAAGAAGGCGCACTGGTGGCGCATGGACAAGTCGAATGTGACGCGCTTAATGCTGCGCCAGTATTCCTGCTATTGTGGCGGTGCGTGCGCCGAGGAAAGGTGGTGGGATTGTCGAAAGGAGTGGACCGACATGGACGGCTGGAATGTGGGAGGTGCTCGGATGAAGCTCCACAAACTGGGGGAGCCAGTGCAAAGGAACCCAAACGGACAAGGGGGGCACGCAGGGACGCGACTGAACAGACTACAGGCAGAGAGGACGATGATGGGAAGGAGACTGAAGCTGCGAGACATTTTTGCCGTCGAGTCCTACTCTGGTGATGAGTCCCACGATCCAGATCATCCATATTGGCTAGCGGAAGTCTTGCAGGAGCCTTATCAGGTGGCCGCTACTTTCGTGAGGCGAGTGGCCGACAGAAACGGCAAGGTCGATAGGGAGTTGTTCCGTAAGGGACAATGGGTGGTGGGGGTGCGCTACTGGGACAGATTTCCGGGTATGGCGACGATGTTCAAAATGGACGCCGATGCGCAAGCTGAACAGCCAAACTTGGTCAATTGCTACCTGTGCATGGACGCGGGGTTCGAACACACCATTGTTGTCAACCCAGCTAACAATCGCCAGGCCATCTTGACCATTCCGACAGACGTCGAGAAACGGCTCACGAACTTGGCCAAGAAGAGACCTGTTGAGTAGGCCAGCTCGCCCGGGCTTGGTTGGACGAGGTGGACAGCCTTGAGAGCACGTGCTTCGTTGTGAGCACTTGCCTTTCAGCCGTGATTTGCAAACGAGTTCCTTGTCCTGAATTGTAAAGCTCGATTCATGCTCTTTTAAGGAAGTGTATAATATTATCCAGATCATGTATATATTTAGATCTAGACCTGAGTTCAAATAACATTTCTTAGAGGGCTGAGATGCGCGAGGTCCAGCATACATGTATATATCCATGGAGACATGTTACAAACTCAAATGTTTCATTGTACGTACCACTAGCTCGTCGACGGGGGTATCCCATGTAATGTATGATTTATGAATTAATTAATCGCTTAATTGTACAATTTAAATGGATCATGAACTTGTCAAGTGGCCTAATTTGGTTTATTTGGTTCATCATTTATTGATGTCAATCATTCTTAATTGAATCTCGAGCAATAGCAATCATGAAGCACATCCTAATCATGTGATTCGCATAATGAGAATAGGCAACAAGTGCTAAGTACTTTGAGGAATGCGGGGTTGGTCAGGTTATTATAGAGCTAGAGCTACAAACGGCACATATATTGCAAACTTTGCGCTCCAGGCATGGAATTTCAAAAGTACCAAAATTGGAGCAGTAGATGTTGGGGACGCCCCAATCATGTACGTAATTAAATTTGCAAAGTGAGGTGCTATATGAAACTCGTGCTCCCGTTGGGGAGTCATGGGGTATTTACCCCGGACGGATGGATTAATGAATTTTTTATCTGGCGGAGCCAATTTTCGGAAGAACCGTTAGGTTCGCCAGAATTGGCGAAGCTTATATGGCCGTACACGTGAGAAAACATAGGAATGGGGGATAAAAATCCGTCAATCCATCCATACATCCCTCCATCCATCCACCGAATTTGTCACGAATTTGCAAGCATAAGGAGGAGGATCAGAATAAGGAGGAGGTTCTTCCGGAAATAGGCTCCGCCGTAGAGTTTCAACGGTCAAGTTGCAAGCACGCACGTTACTTGATTATAAGCATGTAGACTGCGCCATGCACATGGGTACCAATAAAGGAACCTTCAAAACCTAAACACAACGAGAAGAAGGAAGGGCGCCCTAACTTCTATTCTATTAACCGTGGAACTCCAGGGTAACCAGACTCTTTATTAAAACAATAAGTAGAGCACATCGGGAAGTGGCCCTCAACTGGCCATCCTTACCCATGGGAACACTTTATGTCCAAAAAGGCTAGCCTTACCCCCAAACAGGCAACACACAGGGAGGGCGGGTGGGAAAACAAAAGAGACCGCCATGAGCTAGGTGAGCAAGCTTTTATCGTGTTTCAAGGCCAACGGCTCTCTACCAACGGCCAGATCCGGCAACGGCCTCTAAACAGTTTTAGCCGTCAAGTTTTACTTCAGATATTGCCTGTTGCAAACCCGTCCGCAATCACAGATCTGCTAGGAGAACCTAGACGCAAAAATCCGTCGTCGAGGTACTCAGCACACCGTCAAGGTATGGGCCGCAACAATTAGGCCATATCTTCCGTAATACTCGTACACTAGAAGCCTAATCAACCTTATTACGATCACATCACCCAGCTCTATTTCACCTAGCATCAGCGGCTCCCCTTCCGTATCACTATAAAGAAACTATGTTCAGAGAACCCCGATTCTATTAACCGTGGAACTCCAGGGTAACCAGACTCTTTATTAAAACAATAAGTAGAGCACATCGGGAAGTGGCCCTCAACTGGCCATCCTTACCCATGGGAACACTTTATGTCCAAAAAGGCTAGCCTTACCCTTACATCCCTCCCTGGCGACCCAAGCCAGGGGCAAAACAAAAACCGGTGGACGCATAAGACAAGAATGAAGGGAACTTAAGAGGAAGGCAGAGAAAAGACGCTCCGCCAAATGCGCGGGGGGCAGGCGGCGATAGCCCGAACCAGGGCGTCAGGAAGGGTGAGGGCCAAGCTCCGGTGCAATCCCACATAGTGGGCGACAGTTTTGCTGCTGCGCCAGCGACCCCGATGCTGAATATCAGCCATGCTGCGCTGCCGCAAAAAATCATAGGTAGCCCCCCCATGCCGCAGCCCGTGAATGGTAAACACCGTGTCGACCCCCAAAGCTTGCGTGGCCTGATGCCAAACCCGGCTGAACTGGGCATAATCGTAAGGGAACACCCGCTCCCAGGCCGCCTTGCCACGCATACAAGCCCGCAAGAGGGTCTCAGTCATGACATCCTCGATCACCACAGACTGCACCTCCCCCTTAGCCGTCTTAGCTGACATCAACAACAAGGCGCCCCGCTGCGAACCCCGCAACCGAACATCAGGCTGCAAGCGCACATGGCCGACCAACAGGTTGAGCGCCTCCGATACCCGCAGGTATTGTTGGAAAATAACGATGACCATCATAGCCGCACGAGGCTGCCGCTGGAGCACCATAGTACAAGCAAGCGCAAACGCAGCCTCCCATGGAATGGGGGGGGGGCACGAGGGGGTGCCAACGTGCGCCAGCCAGCCAAAACACTTCGTGCCAAGGCCCAATCCCGCACCTCCCGGGGGAAGTACAAATTCAGGCCCATAAGCGCATTGACACACAACTGGCGGCTGTAACACCGTGAGTGCGCCCAAGCGACATACTCGCAATAGTATTCCTCTATCGTCAAGCCGCGCAACAAGCTGCCAACCCGACCCCGCCGGCTCGCCCACCATGCGAAAAAGGACCTAAGACCCCGATGGTAAACCATCAAAGTAGCCGGCTTCACCTTGCCCTCAAGAAGGGTCAAGTAGCTAGCGCCAAGCCGAGGCCCGGGATTGGGATGAACACCCTCGCGAGTCAAATCGCGGACCCACCCGGCCACCGAGGCAGCCATGGAAAGCCCCCGCGAAGGCCCATCCGCAGGCTGAAGCTCACTTGGCGTCCAGACCCATTGTGAGCGGCTGCCGGTGACCAACGTAAGAGCGCACAACCGGCGGCATTGCTTGTTTAACCGGTAAGAAGAGGAACGCCCTTTAGCCAAGCAGCCCAAAGCGGCAGTGGAGTCCACTAACCTCACCACCCGCTTACCCCATGTTCCGAGGTTCCGGGCCGAGCGCTCCACCCCCTTCACAGCGGCCCGCACTTCCTTCTCGTTGATGTGCATGGTCGAATCGCGCCAGCGACTCTTGATCCCGACGCGCCATCGCCCGTGGATGATGGCTTTTTCCGCGGCCTTGGTCAAGGGTCTAGGCCCGGCATACATGGCCTCACCTGGGGTGAGGAGGGTTGGGTAACCCCGCACCTCCCGGGCCCGAGCTAATTCCGTCACCTCAGCTGGGGCCATCTCAGCGTAGACAACCCCCTGCCCAAAACTAGACGCATCCGAGGCCACCACCACCGGAGCCAGGGCAGCCCCCCGGTCCACACGGAGCATGGGGGCCAACGCCATGGCACACTCGAGCTCATCGCGCACACCTTGCCACAAAGGTCGCGTTCGCTGGCCCCACCCCTTGAGGTTGATGAACTTAAAACTCTGCTGCCATATGGACAAGCAAGTGCGGCTGAGCATCTGCAGCCACACCCACCGGCCCACGACGGCCGCCAGCGCCTCAGCGGTAGCGCGTCCCCTCTCGAGGAGTACACGAGTGTGCGCAACCACAAGGGTGAGCTGCTTAGCTGTCGGCTCCAACACCCCATCCCGCCGGTGAACAACACCCAGAGCTTCTAGCTCGTCCTCCCCCTCCGGGCTAGCCATGATCGTCTTGTCCTTGGAGGGCACAAGGTTGTTAGGCGCGTACCCGTCTTCAATAGCACTCGCGATTAAGCGATTCACCGCCTCGCACGTGCGCCCATTGCTGACCACCAGGTCATCAATAGTGATGGATACCATAGGGGCAGGGGGGTCCTCAAGGTCGATTTGCATCTCCCTCGTGCTCTCCTCCTTGTACTCGATGGCTAGGGCGGTTGGGTTACCCCATGCATTCCGAAGCACGGTCAGCTCCCCTACACTTGTGAGGCGGTTCACCTGCCGTCTAGGATCCAAAGCGCCCGTGGCATAGAGGACCATCTCATGGATGGCTTCCCCTAGCGCTACAGCGTGGGAGTGCCCCATGGCCAGCACTTTCAGCACTGGCCACACCCTCCTCCGCCGCCCCGGCAGCCCGACATCGGTGGACCACACATCAGGTAGCCCTTGATAATCCCACCACCACTCCGGCACTTGGATGGTATAGTAATACGAGACCAGATCGCTCTTGGCCGTGTAGCACCGACCCTTGATATAGACCTCCGAGTATATGCCCAGGTGGGGTAACACCGTCTTAGGGGGGTCCACCCACAGTGCGTTCCCCAACTTCTTATTCACAATGAGCCTTAACTCCCCCACTCCTTTGGCCACCCCAAAACATCCGTCTACCCACTTTGGCCGCGTCTCTCGGAACTCCACCATCCCCACGTCCGCTGCCCTCCCCATCAACTTGCCCCACTCCGCCATGGTGCACCCTCGGCTGGGGGCAGGTACATTCCAATACCTCGCACTGGCAGCCACCTCCGGCTTGATGCAGTTGGCTTCGCTCGCGTACACCTCTCGCCAACTAGGTCGTAGCGCCAGCAAATCCAGCAGCTTCGCCTTTCCTGCCACCTCGCGCTTCGGCAGACTCACCCGCTCCGCCACAAGTTGTTCATACTTATTACATTTCCCATAGATTAGATCACTTCCTTCTGCGGGGCCTGTCGCAACGCCGGTTACGCGGCGACTGTACCACTCGCAGTGCTTCTTGACCCTTTTCAGGGCCTCCGCCGTTCCTCTGGAGCACGCGCCTCCAGATTTAGGCGGAGGGTCTGCCCCCCCGTGCCATAGCCAATTCAACCACGTAATCACCTTGTGTTGTAGAGTGAAGGTCCGGCGGCGGCGAGTTGCACGCTGGCGTCTGCGTGCTGACCTCACTCTCCCCCACGTAGTGCTTAGAGGCATTGTAGGAAGAGGCAGTGGGAAGGGGGAGCGGTTTACCCTTTCGGTGTTTACTTGGTTTGCTGGGCCTTGCCCAGCTTCTCCATCATCGTGGCGCTTTGCAGGGCCATCTTCATGGCCGGGTTGCTCACCAAGGAGGCATCTTCCTTGAGAGCAAGGAGGTGGCCAGCCACCTTCCACCCTCCTGACCCCTGGCTCTCCACTAGGAGCATGGCTGCCACCACCCTCATGAGATACTCTACCCCAGCCAACTCCCCGGCTGCCGGCCCCAACTCCTTGAAGAGTGTGTCCATGGCCAGGGCGATGTTCATGACCACCTTCCTGCTTTCCTGGTTCCTCCACCCCCCTTGGCGAGTAGCCATGATCCAACTCTTTATCCCCCCTCCATTGTCGTTGGCATCCTCGAGCACCTCGGGGAGCACTCTCTCTTGCACCCTCCAATTCACCACTTGTGCTCGAGTGGGCAGCGTCACCCCTTTGGTCTTTTTCGGCTTCCTGGAAGCCCCATCTGCCCCGGCCAGCGCATCCTTCAATTTCGTCAGGAAATCCTCTTCCTCGGACTCCTCCTCCTCCTCCTCTTCTTTGCCCGCCTGCCCCTGCTTGCCAATAATAGCCGCCAGCTCCAAGAGCTGCTCCCTCACATCCCCCGCGGCCTTTCCCTTGCTCGGGGCTGGGCTTCCGACTTTTTTCGTCCCCTTTTTCGCCCCTTTCGTGGGCCGGCGTGGTGGCTGCATCTCCTCTTCGTCCGAGTCCGCCAAGTCCCGGGCGCTTTGGAGGGCTGCCACTAGCGCTTCGTTTGGGTCCGCTGCTGCCAGAATTTCAGGCCCGTCCACGTGGTCGACCAGCAGTCCAACGACGGACTCCAGCTGGGCCGCAGACCACCGGCTGACAGTAGTTACCCAGTCGGTCCCGAGGACCGCCTCAAAGGCAGCGCACACTTCAGGCAGGCCCGAGCAAGTGGAGAGCTCCTGATGGAGCCTTTTCTTCTGCGTCGGCCAGCCTAGTCGGCCCTTTCCCGTCTGTTTAGTAGCTGTCGGCACCTCGGGATTAGCTTTCGGTAATTGCTTCCCAGCACCTGTCGAACCTGGCTTCCGCCCGGGCTTCGGCATCCCAGCCGCTTTGCAGAAAGGAATTCTGGGCGTCAGCTACGCTGCCCCTGACCCCTGTCGCCGCCTTCGTTAAAACAAAAGAGACCGCCATGAGCTAGGTGAGCAAGCTTTTATCGTGTTTCAAGGCCAACGGCTCTCTACCAACGGCCAGATCCGGCAACGGCCTCTAAACAGTTTTAGCCGTCAAGTTTTACTTCAGATATTGCCTGTTGCAAACCCGTCCGCAATCACAGATCTGCTAGGAGAACCTAGACGCAAAAATCCGTCGTCAAGGTACTCAGCACACCGTCAAGGTATGGGCCGCAACAATTAGGCCATATCTTCCGTAATACTCGTACACTAGAAGCCTAATCAACCTTATTACGATCACATCACCCAGCTCTATTTCACCTAGCATCAGCGGCTCCCCTTCCGTATCACTATAAAGAAACTATGTTCAGAGAACCCGATTACTGCCTCAAGCCGCTTGGACGGGCGGGCAGGCGGGCGGGCGGGCGGCGGCGGGCGGGGCGGGCGGGCGGGCGGCCGGATGGCCGGCCGGACGGAGGGACGGACGGAGGGACGGACGGACGGACGGACGGACGGACGGACGGACGGACGGACGGACGGACGGACGGACGGACGGACGGACGGACGGACGGACGGACGGACGGACGGACGGACGGACGGACGGACGGACGGACGACGCACGCACGCACGCACGCACGCACGCACGCACGCACGCACGCACGCACGCACGCACGCACGCACGCACGCACGCACGCACGCACGCACGCACGCACGCACGCACGCACGCACGCACGCACGCACGCACGCACGCACGCACGCACGCACGCACGCACGCACGCACGCACGCACGCACGCACGCACGCACGCACGCACGCACGCACGCACGCACGCACGCACGCACGCACGCACGCACGCACGCACGCACGCACGCACGCACGGAGGGAGGGAGGGAGGGAGGGAGGGAGGGAGGGAGGGAGGGAGGGAGGGAGGGAGGGAGGGAGGGAGGGAGGGAGGGAGGGAGGGAGGGAGGGAGGGAGGGAGGGAGGGAGGGAGGAGGAGGGAGGGAGGGAGGGAGGGAGGAGGGAGGGAGGGAGGGAGGGAGGGAGGGAGGGAGGGAGGGAGGGAGGAGGGAGGGAGGGAGGGAGGAGGGAGGAGGGAGGGAGGGAGGGAGGGAGGGAGGGAGGAGGGAGGGAGGGAGGAGGGAGAGGGAGGGAGGGAGGGAGGGAGGGAGGGAGGAGGGAGGGAGGGAGGGAGGGAGGGAGGGAGGGAGGGAGGGAGGGAGGGAGGGAGGAGGGAGGGAGGGAGGGAGGGAGGGAGGGAGGGAGGGAGGGAGGGAGGAGGGAGGGAGGGAGGGAGGGAGGGAGGGAGGGAGGGAGAGGGAGGAGGGAGGGAGGGAGGGAGGGAGGGAGGAGGGAGGGAGGAGGGAGGGAGGGAGGGAGGGAGGGAGGGAGGGAGGGAGGGAGGGAGGGAGGGAGGGAGGGAGGGAGGGAGGGAGGGAGGGAGGGAGGAGGGAGGGAGGGAGGGAGGGAGGGAGGGAGGGAGGGAGGGAGGGAGGGAGGGAGGGGGAGGGAGGGAGGGAGGGAGGAGGGAGGGAGGAGGGAGGGAGGGAGGGAGGAGGGAGGAGGGAGGGAGGGAGGGAGGGAGGGAGGGAGGGAGGGAGGGAGGGAGGAGGGAGGGAGGGAGGGAGGGAGGGAGGAGGAGGGAGGGAGGGAGGGAGGGAGGGAGGGAGGGAGGGAGGGAGGGAGGGAGGGAGGGAGGGAGGGAGGAGGGAGGGAGGGAGGGAGGGAGGGAGGGAGGGAGGGAGGGAGGGAGGGAGGGAGGGAGGGAGGGAGGGAGGGAGGGAGGGAGGGAGGGAGGGAGGGAGGGGGAGGGAGGGAGGGAGGGAGGAGGGAGGGAGGGAGGGAGGGAGGGAATGAGGGAGGGAGGAGGGAGGGAGGGAGGGAGGGAGGGAATGAGGAGAGGGAGGGAGGGAGGGAGGGAGGGAGGGAGGGAGGGAGGAGGGAGGGAGGGAGGGAGGGAGGGAGGGAGGGAGGGAGGGAGGGAGGGGGAGGGAGGGAGGGAGGGAGGGAGGGAGGGAGGGAGGGAGGGAGGGAGGGAGGGAGGGAGGGAGGGAGGGAGGGAGGGAGGGAGGGAGGGAGGGAGGGAGGGAGGGAGGGAGGGAGGGAGGGAGGGAGGGAGGGAGGAGGGAGGGAGGGAGGGAGGGAGGGAGGGAGGGAGGGAGGGAGGGAGGAGGGAGGGAGGGAGGGAGGGAGGGAGGAGGGAGGGAGGGAGGGAGGGAGGGAGGCAAACAATGCTCCTGGTTCTATTCGATCTGTCTAGAGCCTATACTAACCAATCCAAAGACATGGCAGGTACCGTGTAGTAGTGCTAGGCCCTTGCAGTCTGAGTCACCTGGCATTCTTCCCATTATTATTTGGAAACACGCTTCGCCCCCACAGCGGGGGGTTAATTGTCCTCTACTACCTGAGCGGCTGAGCCTACGTGGCCATGAACGAAGTAAAGGAACCTTCAACCCCTATATACACAATGAGGAGGGAGGGCGCCCTAGCCTCTCTCACTGATCCAAGTGGGCAGGACACAGAGCGCTCTCTCTCCACAGCATGGTGCCGGCGGGGCGCAACATTGTGGATGCACTACAACCATGCATTAGCACACGTCGATCTGACGCATAGCTTATGCTATAAAACGGGTGTGGTGGGCTCAAGACGTCGGCAAGGCGCAAGCATGAAACGGCCACGCGGATCCTTGGCTGATATAATGCCCTCAGACATGCCAATCTAAACAGCCAGAGCTAAGTGACTATGCTGAGCTTATAATAATACGTCATGCCAAGACGTGCTATAATGCCTAAGCTATCCCATTCCAACTGCCCCCATCTAGACAACTAGCTTGAATGCTCCATCCCGGGGGAGCCCGGGGGGGGCTTTCACAGTTTGTTGTTGACATAAAGGTCCCCGCCCCGCCAGTACACTTGGGGCTTCTCGGGGCTGGACTTGTGGCGGATGAAGTCGAGCCACTGGTCGCAGCGTTGCTGCTGCTGGGCTGGTGTCAGGTCGTCATCGAGCGACCAGGGCCGGGGTGTTCGCCAGCTTCTTGCGGCGAGAGAGGAACCGAAATCGGGCAGCAATGTCACTGAAGGTGAGGAACACTGGTGGGGGCCCGGCCTTGTCCCATGATATGGGTAAGGCGGTAGGCGCCCTGCAGTGTCATACCTTGCAGCTCCATGAGCGCCAAGAGCTGGTTCCTGCATGGGCGAGCCGTCGAGAAGAGAGTCTGGGGGATCTCCCCCGCTGCTGCACGTCGAGACGCCTGCATGAGTATGACCTGGCGGCGGCGGCCTCGCGGCGCTTGTCTTCCATCTCCTGGAGCTTGGTGGTGATGGCGGTGGTGGTAGAGGTTGCCTGGCTCTTGAGCAGGTCAGCCCAGGAGGCTCAAGTCGAGGGGTCATCGCTGGCCCGACCGGCAGGTTGGGCAGCGATTGTGGCCGTTCGCTCGGCAATCTGATGGATACCCAGTCTTCTATAGTGGAATGTAGTCATTGAGAATGTGACTTCTATATGTATTTATTGAGAATGATACATTACAGAGAAGAGATCAGCATGAAATAGCGGAAAATCCAGAAAAAGAGAAAGGACAGTAAAGAAAAGAACTTCTATACTAAGTGAGACAAACTTCTATATGTATGTGCACATGTCGTCTCGCTAATGTACAGATTCATCGATAATGATAAATTACAGAGGTGAGAGCGGCATGCAACATAAGGAAAGCGCCGAAAAGAGGAAGAACCCTAAAGAAAATAACCTGGCACTGGCATGCAAAGATCAAGCCAACACAAGGTACAAAACTACAATGACACGAAGCAACAGCGCGGCCGGCCCACCACTGGGCCTGGGAGGGATCTACACCGCATGGGTCGCGACAAAGTCGGCCCAGGTGCGGCGGAATAACACATCAGCCACGGTGCGAGTGAGGGCTAAGGGCAGGCGCTGCCGCCAATGCGAGGACGCACCTATGTATGCAAAGTAATCGAAACGGTAATCGAGTTGGTACAAGCACTAAATTAGTATAAGCTAGTACGTATACTGCACTTTTTATCAAGGAGACAACCAGCGCAGGCCACAAATCGGGAGAATCCGGATCAGACACATCTGTACGAAAAATGATATTCTTGGATCAATCTCGGGGCCGGCCAGCCGGTACGTAGCTACCATAAAATTCAAATTTTTCTGATGCCACCCCATACATATCCCGAGTACGTAGTGCCGGCCCAGATCTTGCATGTGGATGACATGTGAGTTATATGAATGGCACTTGAAGATACTGACACAATCAATCAATTATTTGTTTTTTAATTCCAAGCCAGCAAGGTCAGAGCTCTGTAAATACTGATCCACAATGACCCCCCTTTTGCTGATGCAGTTCCATATAGTACCTGTGCGGTTCCTTCTATTGTAAGGGTGCTGACTGCCGTCATACTTTCACCTTCTTTGCGCTTGGCTCTGCGGAAACTTCAAGATGCCCCGCTATGAATTTTCGGAGGTCAAAACTGCTGCCAGACTTGGTGGCAACACCCTGAGGGTCACACCCAAGCAATGCACATGGAATCGTAGAGCATAGGGCCAGATGCAAAACAAGCACGATCGCCGGGTGTCATTCCTGGACCTGTATTCACAGCAGCGCTGTGACTCACTCACAAGACTAGGGAGCTGATATCAGCCGTGAAGTCATACCAAAGAAACAGCAGAAACTATCCAGTATCTAGCCCAGAAATGCTCACGATCCTGAAACGGCTTATGTACTCTCAGCACCAATGTCACGACAGGTACCACAGGAGCCAGGCCCAACGACACTGCTGGCCACAAATCATTGTCGGAAAGAGGGTGCTTTATCACCAAGCTTCTGAACCTAGTGTGTGACCTGACCGCGTTGCCAGCTGAAATGATTTCTCGATGAACTCTTTGTTTCTTTCTGATTTCTCGCAACCAAGCCCCCCCATGTCATCAGCGCTATCCCTTGCGCAGCCTCAAACGAATTGAAGGAAAGAAGTAAAAGACGCATTTGAGGACTGAATACACATGAAAACATGCAATCTTCTGCTTCGCTACAATAATGATTCGATCTTTCATTTTGATTAGCCCAAACACACCCACATTACATGTAAGGGGTACTGAGCCTCGAGCTTCCACGCATGCACCAGGCGGGCTCATGAATGCAATACCAATAAATGTAAAACGCCGGCCTACTACCCCACCCAATTACTGCTACTGTTGCCCTAGTGTTGCCCTAGTGTTGCCCTAGTGTTGCCCTACTGTTGCCCGACTGTTGCACTAGTGTCGCCCTACTGATGCCCTACAAGTCCAGAGTCCTCTGATTAATTAATTAAGAACATATCTCCGTGGGGAGGATATGTAACACATATCCCTGAGAAGGGGCATATGGTTTACAATACATTCTAGGCAACAACCTGCAGGTGGTGGGTGTAAACTGCCACCTACTCGGGGTGCACAATTGAGGTGCACCTGCACCACCATGTATTCCAGCAGCTCTGCAATGTTGCGGACATGGGGTGGAAGATTATCATGGCTAAGCAATGGCTAGGGCATGATGGCGTCTCAGCAGAGAGTGGCTCTCTGCATGGGCAAAGCATGGCTGACGCATAGCGGATGCAGTAAGGATGCCCCATGGTCCAGAGCCCACAACAGAAAGGCTTGGAACACATTTAGAGGCGCCGGTTTGGGAGAATATAAAGGCCTCTCCCGGAGCCTGAGGGTTTTTAGGGGCATACCCAGGGTTAACCCACAACCCCATCCTCTGATAGGTATGCTACAAAACCAAATGCCATTCTCAACAGAGGGGATGCTGTGAAAGCAAATGGAAATAAACACCACTATATCAACTATCGAGCAACAACGGCTCAGAAAGGACGGAGGTACGCCTGCCCTAAAAGAACCCCCAAGAAACCACAAAGAAACCACAACACCCCAGATATCCCTAAAGCCCCCTCATCCACCCTATCCATTTGGAGAAAAGATTGCCTTGCAAATCTGCAGCCTTTGTCTACCTAGTCGAGTAGGAAGGCAACCTTCCATGCGCTGCATCCGTGAAGATGGCGGTAATAACTCACCACATCCGTGACGATGGCGGTAATGAACTCGGCCGGCGTGATGTCGAAACCAGGGTTCCACACCTCAATCCCTTCAGCCGCCAGGCGCTCCCCGTAGCCGCCGTGTGTGTGCGTGACCTGCCACAGAGGGAGTGGAACGCACGTGGGGGGGCAGAGAAAAAGGTCGGCAAAGAACTAGTGTGCGTGACCTGTAATACAAGAGGAATGAGGGAAGCGGGACATATGCATATGTGAAGTAAGGACGCAAGTAAAACATGCTCACTTGTGTGTGCGTGACCTGCGACAGAGGAGGAAGATAGCAGCAAGGCATACAGTACGCAATATAGAAGAAAATGAATCATTAAAGTCACAGTATCAAAAGAAGATTGAGATGGATTGAAAAGGAAGAAAGTAAGGCAGGGTGTCCGGCCCCTGAATTCGGGGGGTGAAAAACTAAGGCACAAACTTGAAGTAAGCGGCGAGTACGTCTCACAAAGGCACCTGTGAATCAGGCACACAGACCCATAATTTTGAAAGCCGCCCATACTTCATGCACAAACGCTTGCAAACCTTGCACACATAGTAGTACCTATACATCATTGACGACATCCCTGTACATAATAAAGTGATCGGCCCTCTTGCGCACATGCTGCCTTACTATTTAGTACCTATACACCATATAGCGATCGAGCCGCTTGTGCACATACTAGCTAGACCTTTTCAGTGGTTTTCCATTTGCGGGTATTTCCTCGTAAATGGTGGGAGAGCGATCGCAGCAATGGTGCTCACCACTAGACATTCCCGGCCAGTTAGGCTCGAAACACACGCCCTGATCAAGCAAGCTGTTTCCGGCCCCACCGTCTAGGTCATCTAGTCGCTCTACACGTAAGCCACCCATAATTTCAATGCACAAGACTACACATTTCCATATATCTCCACTCATATTCATCATCCTGAACGACTTGAACACGCGGACAAGATAACGGCAGGCTCGAGCTACCATGGTCCGGATTCTCCCGATTTCTAGCCTGCGCTGGTTGTCTCCTTGATACTACCTAACTATCACGTAGTACCTAAACATCATGGAGCGCTTGGCCGTTCATGCACACCGGCAAAACGTAGTAAAACCTTTGTTTTTCACCCTTACATCGGTAAAACCTTGCACGAACACTTGCAAGCCTTGCACACGCACGCCTATACATAATGCAGCTCTACTTCTTCCAGTACAGTCTTAGCCTTGCGCACACACCTCCTTGGCGGGCCGTTGCTCGATGACAATCTCTTGCCCAGTCTCCAGGCTGGTGTCGATCGTGGTCAGCGGCGCCGCCACGAAGAAGGGGATGTTGTGGGCGCGTGCGGCTACTGCGAGCATGTAAGTGCCCACTTTGTTGGCCGTGTCTCCTGGGGGGGGAGGGGGGGGGGGGGCCAGGGATGAAGGAGGGAGGCAGGGACAAAGAGATAGAGGGAAATGGGAATGAAAAGAACAATGTATGACATGCAATTGTAAGACATGCATTGACCGCGGGATTGGTAAATGCATGCCCAAGCCAAGGAAAGCAGGCTTCAGGGAGTGATGCAAACGGGAAGCAGGCGGCCGGGGGGGATCTGGCCGGATAAACACATCCACCTCAGTGTGGGGGTTTGACACCTACCACTTACAACAAGCAATGACAGGTACAATATAAAGCGTGACTTCCTGATGGCGAATTAATAAAAGGGACGACGGAGGTGACGCTACACTATCTACCTGTCATTGTGGGTGAGGTTATCCGTAGCAACTCTTATAAGAAGCCATTTGCCGTCAGCAGTCCATGTTCATGCTACCTTCGACGTACCTGCTTTTGCTGGTGAGAAAAATACCTGCATTTGTCAGTGACGCGGTCTGTCGGCGATGCGGTCAGGGCCAACCGACAACAAAGTAGGTATTGCAGAGACTAGCCCTGATAGGTCCTTTCCCCCCCCCCCCCCACATCCCCACTGTCGGTGATGCGGTCAGCATCGAACAACAAACAGAAGCTGCACGCTTTTGCGTCCTACTCCAACAAGACCTTGGCACCCTCCTACTTTCTTCCCCCGCCGTTTCATTCTTGGTGATGCGGTCATTGCCAACCAACAGATAAAAGCTGCACAGATATGCGTCCTACTCCAAGAAGACCTTGACACCCTCCTACCTTCTCCCCCCTCTTTCCCACTGTTGGTACCGCGGTTGCACCCTGCCAGCGAAACAGAGACATCCCGCCGGTCCTTTATTACTATTCTACTTACTGTTACGCTGGTCCTTTACTACTATTGTACTTACTGTTACGCTGGTCCTTTACGAATACTCTATTTATTATTACCCTGGTCCTTCAATACTATTCTATGTACTATTGAGCTTATTGTTTATCGCTATTCTATTTACTATTACGCTGGTCCTTTATTACTATTCTGTCTATTATTACACTGGTCCTTTATCACTAATCGATTCTTTCTCTTTCTCCTCCCCCACTTACCGTTGTTGGTGATGCGGTCCGCGCCGACCACCACCGCATCGACGCGCCCCTGCGCCATGAGGTAGGCGGTCGCGCTGTCGCACACGAGGGTGGAGGGGATTTTCTCATGGACCAGCTCAAAGGCCGTCAGGCGAGCACCCTGGGGGGCGGGCAAACAGGAAAACGATCGGACAGGTCAGATATGGGTGTGGGGACAGGCGAATTGGAGGGGGAGTTTCCATAAGTAGAGGGGAAGTTTCCCATGACTGCCCCCGAGCTGGACAAACATCCTGCTGTCACGCACCCATGAATTTGTGGGGCCGTGGCGTTGTCTCATGTTCTCTCCCTCACACACCAGGCTATATGGCCTGGACGAGTCACAGCCTCGTACCCTATCCTCTGCACATGCTTGCAGGGCCGTGTCGAATTGGAAATTTGAACATGGCTGGGACTTTGGCACGGCCCTACAAGACCCTACAATCTACAAGCCACAATCTACCACCAGTTGATTACAAGCTAGCCCACCTGCTTGCATGGCCTCGTCTCCGTGCAGAACACCTCCTGCTACTTAATTGCTGCGACCTTGAGAGGCGATGGACACCGGCTACCCCCTCGCACCTGCTTGCACGGCCTCGTAATTCTTTCCTATTCCACACCCCCAAAGCTGCTTGCACGGCCTCATCATTCTTTCCTATTCCACACCCCCAAGCTGCTTGCACGGCCTCATCATTCTTTCCTATTCCACACCCCCAAAGCTGCTTGCACGGCCTCATCATTCTTTCCTATTCCATACCCCCCAAGCTGCTTGCACGGCCTCATCATTCTTTCCTATTCCATCCCCCCCACCTGGTTGTAAGGCCTCGTCTCGGTGCAGAACACCTCCTGCAGCGCCGCGTCAGCGAACAGGGCGCGAATGACGCCCAGAGCGGTGCCGTACTTGGCCGTGGCCAGGCTGTGGAGGGTAGCATACGGGGAAAATACCAAAAGAAGAAAAACTTAGACGATGGCAAAACAATAGTATTTCTGCTGCACTCAGTTCTTGTACTTGGCAATGGCCCGTATATGGAGCCCAAAGAGGCCCAGACGGGGCAAAAGGGGGCTAAAGGGGGCCAAAGGGGGCCAAAGGGGGCCAAAGGGGAAAGCAAAAAGGGGCGGGAGAACTGACTAGGGGCGGGAGCACCGACTATGGAGTGTGATGTTCCAGACACGCAAGCGTTTTCGGAGGCCAGGCGGTGAGGGGAAGTGAAGAATGGGCCGCGATGCGCAAAGCAAGGCACACACGAAGAGCGTCATAACCTGTTGCAGCGAGGCCCATACTTGGAGGTGGCGAGGCTGTGGGGACCAAACAGGGCGATTGGCCCCGATTGGATGCCTCAGGTGCTTCGCAACGAGGCTATACATGGCGGTGGTGGCAGTCCCGTGGGAACCGGGAAACGGAGCAAACAAAACTGGCAACCAAGAAAGCAGCCGTGTGACCAGCCGTCTACTTGTCCGCCCCAGCGGGTTGCTGTACTGGCAGAAACCACACAGTTGACCACGGTTGACGACAAACAGTGACCATTAGAGAACAAAAGGGAATCTGGGAGGCAAGGGATAGGTCAAAAGAGGCTGGCATAAATATGTCTAGTCACGTATATTATATATGCACCTAGATATGTAACCAGGCATCAGTTATGTAACATAAATTATAATACTAGATGTGTAAGCATGTATACACAGGGCAACCGTTGGTTGGTTAATAGGCAGATCTGGATGAGCTCTCTGAACGCACCCGCCCGCGCTGCGATGCGTGCACATTCGCAAGGCAAACAATGTTGGGCACATCGTAGCTAATAGGCTATCAAACCCACCTGCAGCAGTGGCACGTGGTCTACTATAATGTCAACCCACCCCTAACCATGTTGCTGGGAATGGGCAAGCGGAATCTGCTCCACCAAGCACCCGGCTGTTGGGCGGGTCAGTGCATTGGTGATACACCGATGGCTACTTAACCCACCTGCTCACGTCTTTTGGTTACAACTTATAAATTAAATTAACTACTACTAGTTGAAAAATAATGATAGTAATGATAATCAACCCACCTGTCCATGTTGCAGTCAGCAGTGCATGAGCCATAGCACACTCGCAAGGCCAGCATGGGTGGGTGGGTCACTGATACATTCATAGGCCACCAAATACTATTAATAGGCCACCAAATACCAATAATAGGCCACCAAACCCACCTGCCCGTGTTGCAGTGAGTGAGCATTCGGATCGCGCCCCGGGGCCGCGATGCGCAGTGCTGGAGGACTGCCGCCGCCCCGTGTTGTCCGATAGCCTTATTCGACGCCACATCGCTCGACAGCATCGCCTCGGCTGAGGAGATGAAAGCCTCAACGACCGCGGCTGCGCCCGCTGTGCCGGACGCGGCTGAACCAGCGCCGTCCTTCGCTTGGGACTTGAGCTCGGCGGCCGCTTTGGCGACGTTGACCGCGGTGGGGCGGCTGCGGTGGCCAGTATAACGGTGAGATCATCAAATATTTGAATATACCTCTGATTATAAATGACCAAGAGTTCAAAGTCGGATTTTAATTATTAATAAGCAATACAAGAACACACCCAGCGAAAAAATTCTAAGAAATAAAATATTCAATATATACTAGTATACTACTATATATTTATATATATATAAACGGAATCATAGTACAATGCACACAGCCAGCCATCTGTCAGCAGGGGAAAGAGCTACTCTATTCCGCGAGAAGCGAATGCTACGCCCCGCTCCGCATACTCTTAACCGTCAAGATCGTGTGCTGTGCCCTGGCTAGTACACTCTCAAACACAAGAAAAGCATGATGTGCCCTGCCTCGATGTTACCCGACAAAGGATGCTGTGCCCTGGCTAGTACACTCTCAAACACAAGAAAAGCATGATGTGCCCTGCCTCGATGTTACCCGACAAAGGACGCTGTGCCCTGGCTAGTACACTCTCAAACACAAGAAAAGCATGATGTGCCCTGCCTCGATGTTACCCGACAAAGGACGCCACAAACAGGAACCTCCACACATATCTTAATCCAAGGGGACGAGTCCGTCCTACAAACCAACGGCGAGTTACGCAATGTCACACACAGTGGCTTGGAAACCCATCGAAACCCATCTGCAACACCTCCAGCTAGGCAAGAGTTCTCCCCACCATGGTGCATAAACTATACTACTACTACTGTACTACTATACTACTATACTACTATACTACTATAGATACTGTAGGAGATCCTGCATGCGTGACCGTGCGCCCAGTAGTCGGATGTCTCACATACCAAAGGCCTGTATAACGACTCATCCGGCATCCTAGCTGCTGTCTCCCGTAACACATGCTTCCCATGTCATCCCCACCTGCTGACCAAGTAGTCCAGCTGGTCGCTGATGTAAGCGGCCGCCTCTTGCGGGCCCGCGAACCCGTAGCCGTTGTCCGGGGAGCCGCGGTTGGCTAGGGCGGCAGCCAGGGAGAGTGCGGCCGATATGGCAATAGCGGGCGCGCCCCGTACAGCCATGTCTTTGATGGCGTGCCTGTGGCGGCGAGCGAAAGTTTGGTCACCCGGGCATGGCAGGGGGCAAAAGTTTGTCATGAAGCTGCACGGGGTAGGGTAATCTCGTCGGGAATCGGAACCACTTGGTGGTGCCTAGTCTCCTAAGCTCCCCACTGGTGGCCGTGTTATGACCATTGTTATTGTGTTATATCAGGGGCGCTGGTAGGAGTATTTACCTCCATTAGGGGCGCTAGTAGGAGTATTTACCTCTACTAGGGGCGCTAGTAGAAGTATTTACCTCTATTAGGGGCGCTAGTAGCAGTATTTACCTCAATTAGGGGCGCTAGTAGCAGTATTTACCTCTATCAGGGGCGCTAGCAGGAGAATTTACTCATTGTTACCTCAACAGGTGGGCGGGGGAAAGGAAGATTGATCCGTCATTGGTGGGTAGGTGGGTGGGTGGGTGGGTAGGTGGGTGGGTGGGTGGGTGGGTGGGTGGGTGGGTGGGTGTTGCACATGCGTGTGAGTGTGTGTGCGTGTGTGTGTGGGGGGGGGGGGGGGGGGTGCCATAAGTGGGTGGTAGATGCATGAGGGGTACCTCTGCTGGTATCACAGTGAGGCTGCATACATGCACAATCAACCTCCTTATGCCAGTAAATATGGACCATGCCCATGGCCATCACAAACCATATCCCGAAACATATTGATTTCAAAAGATAATGTACCCTTCGTGCTTGTAACTTGACGGCACGGCAGTCCACGCCTCTAGTTTGTACCGTGTGGCAGTATTCATGTTGCAAGGTCATGCGCATAACCCTGTTAGCGACATGCCAGCTTTCCAGATCCGTTAGCATCCCATTTGTGTCGGCGCCCAGCAATATCACTGAGACAACCAGCGCAGGCCAGAAATCTGGAGAATCCGGCGCCCGCCAATTGCTCGCAATACCCACCCACCCACCCACCCACCCACCCACCCACCCACCCACCCACCCACCCACCCACCCACCCACCCACCCACCCACCCACCCACCCACCCACCCACCCACCCACCCACCCACCCACCCACCCACCCACCCACCCACCCACCCACCCACCCACCCACCCACCCACCCACCCACCCACCCACCCACCCACCAAGAGTTCTTTTTACCCGCCAGCAGTCCTCGCTATCGCCAGCAGCCCTCGGTACCCACCGGCAGTCTTCTGCACCCACCAACCCACCAGCAGTTCTCAGAAAAAACTGAAGTCAATTGTACCCACCAAGGGTGCTTATTACCCACCAGCATTGCTTCCTACCCACCAGCAGTCCTCGGTGGACTTGATGGCGATGAACTCGCTCTTGTGGGGGAGCAGCCTCTGCACGTGGTGTTACGACGGGGGCATGGCCCATAGAAACCAGGAAACGAGGAATGTGAGCTGGCGAGAACAAGCCTGGCAGTCCAATCATTGACAATTGTCGCTACTAGCTGCAATTGAGGCCGAAGGATGTGGTGCGTGAGGGCATGAGGTCAAGAGGGTGTGAGGGCCCGTGAGCCACAGTCAGATACATGTGAGCCGCAGTCAGATACATGCGAGCTTCGCAACTACTCTGCACCAGCAAAAGCAGACGAGGGAAGTGTGTGTGGTATATATAGCGCAATCTCACGCCCCATTCGCCCCTGGAAGCAAGCATTTACGATTTCATTCCTACGAACAACATGACTGACATATTTTGTAACCTTACTGACGCACATTGACACTGGGTGGTGTCAGCGTCAGCCTGATGCGCACTAACACTTGGCCGTGGTGCTACGCAACCCGGCCGAATCATCATCTCCCTTGTCATGCCACGTCTATACATCGGTGCACTAGTTCATGTCGACTACTTTGCTGCAACGCAGCAGTTTCTAGATACATGCATGACCAGAACCAAATGCGAGAACGCAGGACACACGGGAAAAAATCATGAAGTATGGACAAAGAGAGATACCTGGTCTAGCAGGTCCAAGGAGCCCCGAGAATAGCGTATGGCTTGGAGTACGCCGTCATCCTTTTCCGTCTTGGTTGGGTCAACGGGAGCCATTCCCAGCTATGCCAAAGACACAGAGGAAGCGTTATTGCTCAAAGGTTCGGGTTGTCACACCGGTACTGAAGCCACAGGTAGCTATGGTGGGTAGACGGAAGGAACCAGCGAAGTCTGATGTGTGTTATAATGAAGCACTCGGTGTCACACCTTAGTTATTGTTGACAGCGATACTGTTTAGAATTTAAAAAACGACAGCGTCGCAAGATGCTGTTACACGTTTTAGACCGTTAACTCACCCGGCTCAGCTAGGGACGTGACAGGTCGACGCTAGGGCTGTCGCCATGCCATGCCAGAAATTACTACT
The DNA here is from genome assembly GCA_009746045.1 of Mesostigma viride. Taxonomy (NCBI): domain Eukaryota; kingdom Viridiplantae; phylum Streptophyta; class Mesostigmatophyceae; order Mesostigmatales; family Mesostigmataceae; genus Mesostigma; species Mesostigma viride. Next base: position 2,620,487 of record RPFO01000104.1, on the reverse strand, counting down.
GTATAATGCATCCGGGCACTTACAGTAGAAATGGCACTCGTGAAGTCGCCACTCGCCCAAGTCGGTCACATTTTTTTAGTGAGTTCATGTTTAGGCTGCCAGCCGTGAACAAGGTATGTACGTAGGTACCTACGTACACACGTACGAAATCAATAACTTTAATCTAGTCATATACCTGTATTAGTATCCACGTACGTATCCATCTCCATCGGTGTATACTGCCGACGAAAGCAGAATCAACATACATAACTCTTCTGAAGAATTCTGCTGCCTCTGCAAGCTATGGCAGAAGAACCTGTGGCAGGAGCAAGACAGCGGCCGCGCACGTGACAGCATTGTAGCACATTGCCTGGCTTGGCCTGTGCGTAATTATTCGGAATTTCTTCACGAACCGTTATCTTTTTGGAATATTAATATCTTTATGATAGCACACAATTCGCTATCATATACCCCGTGAACGAGTTTCTATCAGGCAGGAGCCGCGTACACCAGGGGGCAGTCTTCCAGTACTTTGGTGATATCGTGTGTGTGCCCCGCCCAGTTCCAACCATGCCGACTGTCTCAGTCGAAGGTAATGGAAATCCGGTCACTGGCTTCTCGCTTAAGCTGCATCGAGTATAAACCTTATTCTGAAGCCCCGTCGTTGGCATTATGGGTATCTTGCTTACGTTTTGGGGATTGCATTATACGGATATTTGCTCATGTTCATTCACATTGTGAATTACTTTACCTGCGGATAGCACACTTCTCGGGAAATAACAAAACTGTGCACATGCACATGTAATTAACGGATATGTAACATTGCTTGTAGGTATTGCGAGAGTATGCGTTTGCTGACTTTCCTGTGGCAGAGAATTGTCCTGTTCTCTGTTTACTGCCTGCATTTTGATGCCAGTACATCCTTGCCTACTTAGCGGAGGGCAGCCAGCGTCCCGTATAAAATGCATTGTGAATTGTCATTTAGTAAACCCCGACTATCACGTTGCTTGTGCCGTCATCATTTTCGGACCAAAGCGCCCCGTGTACGAAACCAAGCCAGCTATCCAGCGCGTCCGTGTCATTTGCGCCGGCATTTCACCGTGTGGCGCAGGTGATGAGCTTAATGAGGATTCTGGGCCCTGCGAGGAGGACATGGAGGCGGGAGGGATCCCCGGTCCAGATGGTAGAATCGGCGCCATGCCGCGGAAACGATTCTTCCGGGCCCGGGCCCACAGCAACCCACTGACCGACCACCAGTTCCCTGTGTGAGTAACAAGTTTTTTACGGACCATCAACTCCCTGCCTGAGTACGCCTGTGCGTTAGATTATCGGATTATTTGAAGAAAAGATCTGCCAAATCATGCTATCATCCAGCTCTCCAATCGCCGAGGAAGCATGAAATTGTTTGGTTTCCAGTATATCGTGGGTCAGGAATATATCGTGGTTTGGTTAGGGTCTACCCAGAAGTGTTTGAGACTTGGAGGCCGAGAGTAGAAACCATTTGATGCATACAGAATAGACGTTGGTAAAGGCATTGGTTTGCTCGTGGGAGAATGATGGATGCATGTCTGGCTCATCCTCGGTTGCGCCATGTCATGTTATGCCTCCCCTTGTCTAGGCTCGATTATGCGGCTAGCAGTGGCCCCTATCTGCCTGATAGCCGTGCTCCATTGCGGTGGCCCCTATCTGCCTTCATAGCCATACTCCATCACTCATGCCTATTAGTACTTCATTGCTCATGGCTCATAGCTGCCCTCCCACGTGCCCAGCTCTGCCACCCGTAATTGAGGATTTTCACAGCGTGCATTAATTACCAAGTGTGCTTCCAATCACTTGGTACTCATACAAATCCCGTGCAATAGAGTCAATACACTACAAACTACTCATAATGGTTCAATTTGTTTACCTTTTCCTCTTGCTTACTTTTCCCCCCAGGCTCGTGACGTTCCAAGAAGCCACTGTATGCGCGCTTAACCTGCACTCTTATTTAACCTGTGCTCTTGCTTGTTCACTTGTTCCTCGTTTTCCCCCTTCAGGCCGGTGACACCGCGCGAAGTGGACTGGTCGCAACACTACCCCTCGTTCTTCCCGCCAAAACCAGGTAAGGCCCCTGTTCAGCGCGCGCGCGATCAGGCCAGGTCCTCTGCTGTTACTATGGCCCCTGCTGTCCCTCCCTGAACAGGTTTATTCGCAGCTGCTGGCCCCCAAACCTTGTATGTGGACTACTATTTCTCCCCCAAGCCTGTTGTGTCTCCTAATGTTGGCCCCCAAACCAGGTATATCTCCTGTAGTCCACCCCAAACAAGTCATGCCCCCTATCGTTCGCTGTTGTGTCTCCTAAGGTTGGCCCCCACTCCACCTACACTTTTCCCCTCCACTCCAGGTACATCTCTATCCTTCACTCTTAAACCAGATATGTTTCCTACCAAGCCCAGGTGGCACCCAGGTACTGTTTGGCTGTCACAAGTGCTCTAGCCGAGGGTTCTAGCGACCCTATAGCACCTTTGATTACCACACCGAGCCGATGTCGTTGTCGGACATGCCGCGGGTGCTGTCTCAAGGGGCGGCTGTCTTGTATCCGCCCGCGGTCGTTTTCTCTGGGATAGAAGAATCAAGTAGGAAGGTTCTTCTCTGCAGTGTCACGATGCACGGATGCCTTACATCCCAATCGCCTCACGTTCGCCAATCGGCTTCATAATGAGTTGTTGCTGTTCTGCTCCTGTCTCGTGTCCCCATGTCCCCATTGGGCCGTTTTCGCGCGCTGCAGAGGATGCGGGAAAGGCGCAACCGGCGGTGGAGTTTGCAGACGTCGGCTGCGGATTTGGAGGCCTGCTTGGTGGGTTGCTGGGATGATTTCCCGGCGCAGTGGGTCTCCTATGGTGGCCGGTTTGCTTTGGTATTGGTTCTATGTGGCGGAGGGTTTCCTATTCGGGGTGGGGGGCTTATGGTGGAGGGTTTCCTATGGTGGCCGGTTTGCTTTGGTATTGGTTCTATGTGGTGTAGGGTTTCCTGTTCAGGGGGGGGGGCTTATGGTGGAGGGTTTCCTATGGTGGCCGGTTTGCTTTGGTATTGGTTATATTTGGTGGAGGGTTTCCTATTCAGGGGGGGTCCATATGGTGGGGGGTTCCTTTGGTGGGGGTTGTTTTTTCTCCCCGTGTCTCCTTCCCGTTCTAGATTGGGTTTACCATGGCTTAAAGTGCCATTAAGCTTTCCCCTGTTTTGCCATCGTCTATTTTTCCCATCCCCTGCGCTCCCTGTCCTTTCGTCTTCATCCGGGCACCAACAATGTAGTAACACGTCTACTACCAGACTAGGTAGTATACAATTGCAGTATCTATTCTGTCTCACACCATCTAACGATGTTGTGAGTGTGCAGTGAAAGGAACATATTGTTAGTAGGAAGCATGCATGCACACGCAGGATAGCATGGGACTGTCTGTGCTACGCCCCCCCACAGAAAGTCCCAAGCTTTCCTGCCATTTCTCTCTGTCGTTTTGTATGCAATGCCTGTATGCAATGCCTGACACCAGTCCTGATGAATGTTGTCGTCGTCTTTCTGTTTCCGATTCCTGTGGTACCCATTCCTCATGCCCTTGTCGCGCAGTCAAGCTCTCCCCGCTCTTCCCGACCAAGCTGATGGTGGGGTTTGAAATACGAGACAAGGTGAGTCTCTGCTGCCCGCTTGGATCGATTGCGATGGTCCGACCCAGCACCCAATCGGAGGGAGGGATCTAATACAAAGTAGAAATTCATTCGATCATCTGACTCCACGCAGTTGCAGTTTCACGCCCTCTCTGTTACTATGCCACCGATATGCACCCCGTGGGATGGTCAAGAGTGGCAGGGATGTGCCGACGCCAGAAGCTGGCATCCGTTCCTGCATTAAGGCAGAACCTGCAACGGTCGCATGCAGAAATGATAAAATGTGATACATCCATCAGTTGGTTGTAGCGCAGACCTTACCAGCACTACCAATGTCGCCAGCATGTCTTGTGCCGTCCTTGTGGCCACCGTGGGGCCACGGTGGGTGTCGTGACTGTCAGACGGTGCTCGTAGCACAAGGTGAATGTGGTGGCCTTGAACGCAGCGGTGGCCATGGCTCGCGTTGGGGTAGGCACAAACGTCCCAATGCTGCGGTCTTGTCGCCAGGGTATAATATTAGATTGGGTTAAGTTTGCTAGCGGGGGCATTTCGGCTTAGGGGTCCTTTCTTGTTACAACGGAGTTCCCATGTCTGGCACAAGGAGGCACAAGAATAACAATTCCGTTTGATATGCCTGGGAGATAGCACAGGTCATTCCGCGGAGATACCCCCCATTTTCCAACAAATGAAGTATCCCTATGTGTACTCCCCCCATCCAAGGTCACCCGGACAAGGTAAACCCATTCAAGGTCACCCAGACCTACATCCATAACCCCAGACGTATGCCTACCTCACCGCAGTATCCTGGAAGCCCCTGCTCCCCACCACGAGCAAACCGTCAAGGCCCCACGCCCGCTCCAACTCCCGGCCCCACCTCCTCGGTCACCGGTTTTCTCCAGTACCTGCAACACCTATATTCTTAACCAATGGTAGCATTTGCAACACCTATTTTCTTAACCAAATGTAGCATTTGCAACACCTATAATCTTAACCACATGTAGTCTTGCAACACCTATTTTCTTAACCAAATGTAGCATTTGCAACACCTATAATTTTAACAAAACGTAGTCTTGCAACACCTATACTCTTAACCGATGGTAGCACTTGCAACACCTGTAATCTTAACCGATGGTAGCATTTGCAACACCTATACCTTCACCCATGGACGCATGTGCAACTCCTACATGTTAAACCATTTACCCGCACTTTGACCGCACCAACCTTGTGTGTTCATGTGCCACCCTGCCAGGTGGCGGAGTACGTGAAGGAGCGAATCCTTGGGTTACGGCGCAACCACCCTGGGCAGGTACGGGTGAACACCTGGACAGCTGCTGCCTGCCATCACATCATGTGGGCAGCGAGTGCTTTCACTGAATGCAGCTTTTGCTGAATTCAGACAGCTTTTGGATAATACAGATTTGGCAGAATACAGCTTTCACAGAATGCAGTGCCAGTAGAACAGCGCCTGTGCGACGCATGCTGGCTGCTACACGTATGCGTATAACAGAATATGTAGCTTCGCATGATGCATGCCAGCCCTAATTGTAATGTGCAATGCTGCGCATTTCTTTCTGCATTCATCTCCATTCACTGAACGGACCCATTCCGATGCCTTTCCTTCTTCCGGTCTTCATCCTGAACGAGCGCTGTTTAGGTTGTAGGGTTCCTCAACTGCCCTCGCCTGAGGTATGGCTGCATGATGGTTCTTCCTGCAGTAAGCTCCGCAGGGGTCCCCTGGCGGAGAAACCCCGTAGCCAAAGGAGGTGGTTATGCACTTAGACCGCTAATAATAAGGATTTGGCGGCGTTAGAAAGGTCTCTTCGAGCTCTGCAATTAACATGACCTAGTGACTTACGTTAACCGTTTCGCCGGGCGGTCCAACTTGACATGATGGCTTTTCTCCCAACCTACTTGACCTCGTTTGCGTCCATCCTCCATCAGTTAGTAATAGTTTATAACTATTGCTAACTCCATCCTCCCGCCCCACCACCACCCCACGCTCCTGCAGTACGGCAACATCTCTTGCATCCGCACGAACGCAATGAAGTTCCTCCCCAACTATTTCCGCAAGGGGCAGGTGCGTGCCACTGCCAGGTATGCCAGTAGCGTGTATTCCAATCTCTCTCTCCATCTCTCTCTGACTCTCTCTGTCTGTGAATGTGTCTCTTTCACACACATGCACAAACGCTTACCCTGTTCTTCAAGTTTGCTAGTGTTTCTGTCGGCAGCTGACCAAGACGCGCTTCCTGTTCCCTATGCTTGCACTGGCAGCTGACCAAGACGCTCTTCCTGTTCCCTATGCTTCCACCGGCAGCTAACCAAGACGCTTTTCCTATTCCCTATGCTTGCACCGGCAGCTGACCGAGACGCTCTTCCTGTTCCCTATGCTTGCACTGGCAGCTGACCAAGACGCTCTTCCTATTCCCTATGCTTCCACCGGCAGCTAACCAAGACGCTTTTCCTATTCCCTATGCTTGCACCGGCAGCTGACCGAGACGCTCTTCCTGTTCCCTATGCTTGCACCGGCAGCTGACCGAGACGCTCTTCCTGTTCCCTATGCTTGCACTGGCAGCTGACCAAGACGCTCTTCCTATTCCCTATGCTTCCACCGGCAGCTAACCAAGACGCTTTTCCTATTCCCTATGCTTGCACCGGCAGCTGACCAAGACGCTCTTCCTATTCCGAATGCTTGCACCGGCAGCTGACCGAGATGCTCGTCCTTTTCCCTATGCTTGCACCGGCAGCTGACCAAGATGTTCTTCCTATTCCCGGACCCCCACTTCAAGGCCGCCAACCACCGGCGGAGGATCATCAGGTACATGTGGGGGCCCCTGCATGAGCCGTGACCAACGTTGCCTACCTGCATTTGTTCTGAAAACTTTGACCAACATTTCACAATCCACCCCGCTGACGGGACGGGACAGCCCGACCTATAGTTAATTTACTGGTGTGTTTGGTCAAGTGGTGTCGCATGTTCAGGTAGGCACAGCAGAGGCGATGGCTGGTGGTCCTTGTTATTCCCCCTGGTCATGGTTGTTGTGGACCAAGATAGACTCTTGTTTTCTTGGAAACCAGCAGACAAGAGAGATTGTCATGTACTTCATATTTACTTCACCTGTGTGGGCTAGAAGCGAATGTGGCCGTTGGATACTGGCAAGCGCGAATTTCCCCCCCCCCCCCCCCCCTGAATCTTCTATTCCCTCTTTTTTTCGGCTTCCCCGAGTTTTGCTGTCACTTATGGACATCATTGAGGAGTTCTAACATCTGGTGCTCTACTCTCCATGGGTGGTAATGTAGGTACGACATCAGCCTAGGAAAAGATGTGGTAAGGCAAGTCATGGACAAGGCAAGACAGTCCTCCCTAATAATCTTTGGGCGCAGTAAGGCAAGACAGTCCTCCCTAATAATCTTTTGGCACAGTAAGGCAAGACAGTCCTCCCTAATCATCTCTGGGCGCAGTAAGGCAAGACAGTCCTCCCTAATAATCTTTCGGCACAGTAAGGCAAGACAGTCCTCCCTAATAATCTTTTGGCACAGTAAGGCAAGACAGTCCTCCCTAATAATCTTTTGGCGCAGTAATACAAGACAGTCCTCCCTAATAATCTTTGGGCACAGTAAGGCAAGATAGTCCTCCCTAATAATCTAGCACAGTAAGGCAAGACAGTCCTCCCTAATAATCTTTCGGCACAGTAAGGCAAGACAGTCCTCCCTAACCATCTTTTGGCACAGTAAGGCAAGACAGTCCTCCCTGATAATCTTTCGGCACAGTAAGGCAAGACAGTCCTCCCTAATAATCTTTTGGCACAGTAAGGCAAGACAGTCCTCCCTAATAATCTTTGGGCGCAGTAAGGCAAGACAGTCCTCCCTAATAATCTTTCGGCGCAGTAAGGCAAGACAGTCCTCCCTAATCATCTTGTGGCACAGTAAGGCAAGACAGTCCTCCCTGATAATCTTTTGGCACAGTAAGGCAAGACAGTCCTCCCTAATAATCTTTCGGCACAGTAAGGCAAGACAGTCCTCCCTAATAATCTTTTGGCACAGTAAGGCAAGACAGTCCTCCCTAATAATCTTTCGGCACAGTAAGGCAAGACAGTCCTCCCTAATAATCTTTCGGCACAGTAAGGCAAGACAGTCCTCCCTAATAATCTTCTGGCACAGGTGGTTGATAGTCGCAGAGACACGGGACGTCGATCGGCTTGCATGCGTCCTGCCCTAGGGTACCTTTTTTCGGACGTTTCCAAAGACCCAACTTGTCTTCTGCACCAGTTAGTGCTTCCAACGTACAACCTTTCTTCTGCTCACTTCCACCCCCATTTCGACCATGGTTCTTGTCTTTTTTTGGACGTGGAGCCACAGCCGGGAGCTTCTCACCGAATACGCCTACCTGCTGGCATCCGGGGGTGAGTTAGGGCGCCCGCCTGCTGGCATCCGGGGGGTGAGTTAGGGCGCCTACCTGCTGGCATCCGGGGGTGAGTTAGGGCGCCCGCCTGCTGGCATCCGGGGGGTGAGTTAGGGCGCCTACCTGCTGGCATCCGGGGGTGAGTTAGGGCGCCCGCCTGCTGGCATCGGGGGGGTGAGTTAGGGCGCCTGCCTGCTGGCATCCGGGGGTGAGTGAGGGCGCCGATCAAAATCTTCTGGCATCGGAGACCTCTGGGTGTGAGTGATGCGGGCGTGCTACTACTATTGCTGGCATCCAGGGTTGAGTATGGCCACGTTGCAGAGAGGCCATATCACCACGACCGAGAACGCCGTGTCGTTTACCAGGGGTACACCATGCCGTTTACCAGGGATCGGTGAGGCACCTCAGGATGGATTGATGAACGTGTGACGTTGTAATGACCCCCAATCGGAGCATCCCTTCCTGTGCACGTGAACCCGAAACCCCAGACTCTAAACACTACGACAGTCAGGCTGAGCCTTGAAGATGGTGACGTTCCCCCCAGATGGTCGCAGTGGAGGGCATGGGTGAGCGAACTAACGGCTAGCCACTCACACACGGTTGCTGCCGGCGCACCCGCAGGCATGCTGTATGCCATCACGGACGTGAAAGAGCCACACTCACACCCTTGCTGCTCAAACCTTTTCTTCTATCAAGTGTCCTTGGAGGCGTCGTGTACGCATCACGGACGCCAAAGAGCCACACTGACAACCCCTGGTCTCCTCACGCACAAGGGCCGGCTCTACTATCCTGTCACTCTTGCAGGCATCGTCTACACAATCACGGACGTCAAAGAGCTCGCCGACTGGATGAGGGCCAAGCTGGAGGAGCACCCGCTGTTCGAGCCGCTGTCACGGGAGGAGATGGTGCGTGCGTGTGGCAGCAGTTAACTAATAGTAGTGTAGATAGACTACTGTCTGACGGTTCTGTAGATGCAGGTAGAGCCGCTGCCACAGGAGGGTATTGTGTGTGCGGTTGTTGGTTGGAGGACAGGGGATGTCTATGGGGTGTGAGAGTGTGTTTCGGTGCATGAATCAATCACTACCAGAATGAGACGGATGACCCATAGTGCTGACCCGTAGTGCTGCCGCGACAGAGGACAAGCAGAGCCTCCAAATAGTGACATGCGTTTTGCATTTGCAACTAGTTGTTTTAGTAAACAACGAATCGCAAACGCAACACGTGTTGACAGGGTTGGTGCACACCCCAGAATACGCACGTAAGTGCCATAACGCCAGTTGCTAGTTGATGTGTTTCTCTAGATAACATTGTATAGCACGGACCGACCACCCGACCGACCGACCGACCGACCGACCGACCGACCGACCGACCGACCGACCTCAGTTGTGTTGATCACCTTACTCTGGCATCCGTGCTTTGCCTTATGCCTGTGCCTATATCTCTTCCCCTCTCGCCACCTCCCCATCTCCCTGTAAATTTTACCACTATTTATATGTGTGTGTGTGTTATCCTCAGGAGGCCGACGTCTGCACCGCGCAGCTATACAGCGCCACCGAGGAGGGGCAGAAGGTGGGCCGCCTGCACCCTCTGTTACCCTTGACCAGGCGGTGGTGGTCAGGTTGGCTATGATTGAGCAATTCAACAGATAATCTAGGTTCCCGTATCTACACTCTCGTGGTGGGACAGAACTGGGTTCCCGTATCTACACTCTCGTGGTAGGACAGAACTGGGTTCCCGTATCCACACTCTCGTGGTAGGACAGAACTGGGTTCCCGTATCTACACTCTCGTGGTAGGACAGAACTGGGTTTCCGTATCTACACTCTCGTGGTAGGACAGAACTGGGTTCCCGTATCTACACTCTCGTGGTAGGACAGAACTGGGTTCCAGTATCTACACTCTCGTGGTAGGACACGCCAACGGTCACTAGGATCTGTCTGTATATACCAATGCAATGCATCACGTGAGCATGCTAGAGGTGGTGGGGCCCATGCATGTCTGGTTGAAGTTAGCATACAGTTGGCATCCGTAATGGGACGGACAGGTAGCAATGTGTAGTGCGATGGACATGCCGCAATGTAGACATCAGCCGGTGCTTCTCCCGCCTTTTTTCGCTTACAAGGATTCTAGATTATTTATTGGCGTTGGCATGCCATGCCCCGGGCCGTTGATTTATCCTGGTATTGATGAGTGCACATGTGCCCTGTGGTTACCAGTCTTAGTGCCCTCGTTCCATTTTTTGACAGCATTCTGGGCTTGAATTGGTTGCTTCTGGATTATTTCTATTTCTATGTTTATTGATCCTTGCTTTTGGATTGGTTGCTGGCCATACGTCATGGCATCTGTCCATCGAGACTGGGCTATTTCGATTGGTTGCCTGTCTGCCGATGATGGGAGTCCAACCCCTTGAAGACGTGGTTGCGATCCTAAAGTCTAGCGACGTTCGGTGGGCGCAGTGCATGCCATGATTGCAATGTCCCCATCGGCCATCCACTTCTTTTTTAAACTGCCTTCCATCCGTTAGCTGAACTTTTGCAAGAGCTTGTTCTTGCGACTTTACTTAGGACGGCGCAGCCCCCACCATGTATTAAGTGGTTTTCACAAGAGCTTTTTGTCATCTTCAATCCTGCACAGCCCCTGTCATGTATTGGTTTGTTGACAAGCTTATATGTGGAGCTTGGGAAAAATATGTGGCTTCTTTCTCATTTTCACACGGTCGGACAGTTCAAGGCCATAGGGCCCACCTTGTGTTGTTGCGACCCATGGTCTGTTGCGTCTGTGAATGAAAATGCTGGCAGCGTGCACGTAATTTTTTCCTCTTTTTTGTTAGGTTTTTGTTTGTATTGGGATGTGGTTATCATGCCGTCCCAATCTAAGCCATGCATCAGGTCATTTCGTACCTCTTCAGGGAAGTTTCGGAATATGGAATTCCAGTCAACATTGATCGGTTACCCGCGTTGGGCTTTTGGTAATCTGTTATGCACCGTTGATTTGACAGGTCGAACGCAACAGCGGAGAGAAACATGTCGCCATTTTCCGGCGCATTTAGGACTGACTGCCTCATTGGTATCCCATGAAGTGACCCCGATGTCTGGGGGTTGTTAGGGCCTGGGAAATCTGGAGTACCTACAATAAGTGAGACAACTACGTGTCAAAACATGTGCAGCCAGGTTGTTCCTGCGACGCAGCGTTGTTTGGCGCTGCATGTATGCGTATTTCATCAAAGTCGGAGGTGACATGCCTACCACCCCAAAAACTGACAATAACCAGTCATCAACACTAGTCAATTATTAACCCGTGTTTTTTTACAACGTGATACATCGCGTTGTAGGGTTAGAACGCGATGTATCGCGTTGTAATCTGACACGTGGCAAACCTATTAAACATGCGATTTTGGGTCTGAAACTTTCAACATAGGTCAGAAACATCTCATAGAATTCAAGAAAAATCCTGGTATTTTTGGTATTTTTTTTGTGACAGCTGCAAACAAGTATGTACCTCTGAAATCAGGCATTTTCGCGGGACGAAGGTGAAGACGACGGCGATGGCGGCAGGTAGATCTCGCCAGTTTTCGCGCGAATTTCAGTGGCTGTTGGGTGGCAGGATCATGATGATGCGTTCAAAGGTTGATAATTAGGTTTCTACGAGTTTGTTGAGGTACTGGGGCAAAGGAAACGTAGTTTTTCCAGTTTCTCACCCAACTTTCATGCGGAAACCCTGGAAACAGGAATACATATTATTACTCCGCGCCCGCATGATTGACAAGGATAAATGGGCTGCCATCTGCGATAAGCACCTTCCTGAGGGGTATGCTCCTGTTTTCTCCCCACAGGCCCCGCGGCCCGTTGCTAGCCCGGGTAGAAGTCCGCAGGTGGAGGTTATTGGTCCTGAGGATAGCCGCTGCACTACCGCCTCGTCTGCCATTACAGTAGAGGACAGCTCAGATGAGGATTACATCCCCATCTAGTGCCTAGCGGTTGGGGGATGATGCAGACGATTTGTGTAATTATTTTTCTAATGAGATTAGCATAGTGCTCCGTGGCATGCCTTTGCGCATGACACGCAAGTACTTACTTACTTACTTATATTTTTACGTCAAGACTCGGGTCTGCTGCGGCACCATGCTTGGTATTTCCATGGTGTTTCGACTTCTTAACACATCTTTATTCATTCCGAACGCCCGGATTTTCGGCTAAACCGAGATTTGTGCAGACTTTTATTGGGTAGCTCCGGCATTATGGTGCCTGCAAATAGCGTAAGGCGTGACCGTGGCTATTGCTACGGTATGCTGTATTTCCCTGGAAACGGGCCTATGCCACCTGCTCAATAGTGCTTGCAGGCGTAAGTATATCGTGTTTCTACCTAGTTTCTGCCAGTTTTCCACTAATTTCTACCGACCTCTACCCAGCCTCTCTAAGACCGCTATCCTACTCGACGTCGCTTGCATGTCAGCAATAGCAGGTTGCAGCTGTGCAGTATTTAGGTGCTGTATACGTCGTCAAGCCGTGCATATATCGTGAGGATTGGTGCGAGAGGTCCCCAGTTCGATTCCGGTCGATTCATTTGCAGATCGCGTTTTCCGCGTTTTTCGCGGCCCGGCACTGAACGCAAAGGTTTTCACCTTTGCGGAGTGCCTGATCAGAATATACGCTTGGCTGATTTCGATAGTACCGGCTACGCCCCCTTCTAAAGAAGGATTCAGCCGTGTTCAGCCCGTCTCACGGTGCGAGACTGAACAAGTCTCGCGTGCAGACACGTGTGTAGTACTCCTACACACAGATCTCGAGTGATTTATCTAGTACCAAATCCGAAAGGCTTGCATCACTCCCCGGACAGGAGAACTTTTGCGGATGACTGTAGGTGTAAGTTGGCGATGCCATGGTAACCGGAGACGTCCGTCCTATAGTCAGCAAAATTGGTGCGAGAGGTCCCCAGTTCGATTCCGGTCGGATTCATTTGCAGATCGTGTTTTCCGCGTTTTCCGCGGCCCGGCACTGAACGCAAAGGTTTTCACCTTTGCGGAGTGCCTGATCAGAATATATCGTGAGGATTGGATGTTGATGGTTTATACTACGTTGATTGTGCAAGAAGATCAGCTAGGTGCCCATAATTATGGTGTATAATCATGTGTTGTTAGCATCTTGCCACCATTTGCTAGCATGCATTCCAGCGTCATCTTTGCCTGCTTGTAAGCTCATGGATCACTCAACCTATCCAAGCCTTGCATTACACGTGCCTCTTTCTTTCAGTATTGCACACGTTATGGAATGACAACCCAGCACCTCCTTTCCCACGAGGCATGTGCTCAACACGTTGTGAGAGTGGATGATGCTTTGGCTGCCTGATTCAGTCATATTAGGTCATCCAGTCATGATGTTTGATGCATGTTTGATGCTGTATAACTTATACAACACCTATTTTCAACGTTTTGACCCTCCAAGATCACTATGGCCCCATTTATGGGGCTTGTGTCGTTGCGTCATGTTGTGAATTAAGGGCTCTCATTTTTCCCACTGCGTTGTACTGCGTTGTAATTGTGATGCTAATGAAAAATAGCTCCAGTGGCCCAATGGGCCTGAGTTTTGTTCCACAAAGCCTGCATATGTTGCCCATAGCTCGTGCCCAGAGGTTTCCCATGAATAGAGGTTCCCATGAACTACAGAGTAGGTTAATGCTCCGTGCCACGAGCCACGAGGAGCCACGAGGTAGCCATGGCTGACGGCGGAGCTCATAACTTTCACGTTTGAGCACCGAATTTAGCCGTGAACATCACTATCGCTTCGTCTTTCTAAGACGCACATGCTGATATAATTTTCCGAATCTATTGCGCAGTATATGACGAGCAAACGCCCCTCGATGCAACACAGTTTGGCGGATGCGCTCGCCCATGAAAATGCGGCAGCTGAGGCTGCAGCTTCGCCAGATCCGGCAGGCAGCGGTGACACTAGTCGTGCACTGGTGGTCGCCCAGCAACCTCCCGGGCTCAATGCCTCGCCCTCGGCATCGCCTGACCCTAAACGCGCCCGCTCAGCCGACAAAACAGGAGGGTCTTCACGCCCCTCGGAACTGCGCTTTTGGCCCCAACCTTTCCAGGTCGATGATCACGACTGGACCAACATGTCTCCGTCCGATGCTCTGCACTGCATCAATTCTACGGGGACTACGCCTCGAGCTTTACGACCTGTGCCTCCATCTCCACGCCACCGGACGCCTCCTCGTCACCGACGGCCGTCGCTGGCCGGGGTGGCAAATACGTGTGCGGGGTATAATACGCGGACCTAAAATACGCGTATTATACGTGGGGGGCCGGTGTAAAATACGTGGCGGTAAAATACGCGACAGTTTTTGTGGTCCAATTGTCAGTCACCCAATCAGCACGCTCCTTGATGATGGTCATGCAGTTATTGCAACTGAAATTTGGTGTATATGCTTATTTATTAACATCTTCCATTTATGCCCTGGAATCCTATCTGATTATGATTTGTAATTGTGCAGGGGGGAGCAGGCTGCAAAGGGAATAGTAAGGAATCAATTAATTAATTGATTGTAAGGAAAGCCATCCACTGTATAATGCATGAGAGGACATAAGACACAACTTCCGAGAAGGAGGGGTGACGTGCGCATGCCCTCCTTTGTACTGGATCATGCCGGCCACCATCTGCTTGAAAGAGGCCGGCGCTCGAGGATCAGCCGCATTGAAGGCAATGCCGTTCTCGATAAAAAATTCGGCAGCCAGCAGCTGGACACCTTTCTCGTCGACGAGAACCAGCCATTTGGTGATGCTCAGCTGGCCTTTGCTGGGAACCGACGACAAGTTGACCAGCCGGCGCATGCAGCCCCTCCCATCTCCGCCATTGCCCTGTTCAAATTGTGCTGCTTCTTGGTGTCTGACTTCTGCAACTTGTTGTTAGCAATCCTGAGAAACCTGCTCCGGATATTCGGCGGAATTTTGTCGCAGGGTAACATCCCTTCCCCTGCGATTCCGGCAAAGTGTGCACGGACTCGGAATACGCTGATTGCCCCCGCCCCGTATGAGAACTTCTTGTTGCAAAATGAGCAGAACTTATTCGACACAAACTGCGTTTTGTTACTAACAGCATCTGTGACTGCTTCTTTCTTCTCGAGAACCAAATCCCATTCAGGCCCTTTCTTCTTCATGGCTGCAAATCGAAAATGGCTGCACACTGTCGCACAGTCGCACTGGCCTCGTCGTGGCTATATTGCATTACACCGTCAGTAGCACAGCTGGCATTTGCTGGCACACTGTTATTGTGCGTTATGTACCTAGTCCTAGTAGCTGTCTCCTACCGGCCAAACATTTTGCAAGGCTTGCGCTTTATGAAAAGAACTGTACGCATCTACTTCTAGTAGTAAAAATCTCAACTGTGCAGTGAGCGCGCCGCGCCCAGAACCTGGGCACTGCGCCAGTGCCCGCTGCCCGCTGGTATACCCCCGAAAAATTCCAAGTCCAAACCGCGTAGTCTGAAGTAAACGGAACGCGTATAATACGCGGAGGCCTAAAATATTCTTTATCCCGCATTTTTTCGCATCCGTACGGCGTACAGACCAACTTGGGTCGCTGGCACAACATCAGCCAGCTGTTCGGGTGCCCCCGCCCCCAACTGCACTCACATCACCTAAAAATGGCCTTTTTTGTTACATGGGGTCATATCTCCCACGCATATAGTCAGATCGGGGTGCCTTTCTGGACTTAAGGTCCCCCTAGGACCCTGTTCACATCACATAAATTGGGGGGCCAACTGACCTATTTTTAGCATCAAACCGTGACGTGGAAAAGTGCAAAAAACGATGTTTTCCAGGCATATGGAGGCATAGCAGCCACACACAAGTAGTAAATGTAGTCCAATTCAGCTGGAAATGGTTATGCTTATTAATTTACATCCAAAGACAACAACCGCCCTTAAGTATGCAATGTAGGACCAAACTATGTGCTATAATTCTGGCATACATGAGCCAAAACACCGTTTTAGTGCATTATTTTCAAACTTATGAAGCCCTGCCAGCACATATGTGGCCCAATCATGCCAGAATTCGTCACATTAATAGCACAATACTTGAATTTACACTAGAACACAAGTTGGACATATTAGGACCACTGCCGGCCCACTAAAAGTGACGGATGCAAGCAGAAATAGAGCGATTTTTGCCAAAATACTCCATATTCTGCGCCATTGTCTTGGAAAACTTTGCATTCTTCACTCAATTATCGTCATGGCTGTCATGGGATTCATATACATGCCACTGGGGCTGGATACATTAACCAACACAGACTAAAAAAGCGATCATCAAGGGACAAAATCACCATCAATCACAGTAGAGACTGGCATTCGGAACAAGCACCATAGTGCCTACAAGCCTCAAGAAGGGGAGCTTGGCTGACCAGTCGTGCCTGTCGGCTGACCAGTCTCTTTTCTAAACGGGCCCCGCTCGGCAGCACACACAATCTCCTTTGCAGTACTTGGCCCACTCTGCTGGGCACCCCTGCTGTGCGTGTCTTATAGCAGCTAATCCAAATATATATCTGCCAGGTGCCTCTCTGCTACATGGAAATACAAAGCGCAATCAAGGACAGCAGTGGCTTGGGCTGCTAGCTGCTATTCAATTGAGCTCAGCACCTAGCTGCTGTACAACATGATTCTGCATCAGTGCCTGTCCTAATTGCGCCCCCCCGCCCCCTTGCCATCATCGTCATGCTCATCATAGTCTTTGGAACGTGCACTGAACTCCAACCCTTGGACAGTCCATAGGTCATTAAGAATCTGTGCATGTAATGCTAGCTCTTCTCAGTTGAACTCATCTACCACCCTCTCATGGTCGTGTCATCTCTCATGTAATCCACCTAGGTTTATCGTGGCCACTGATCTTTCAGCCCCTCCTGACATCAAAATCTGGGCAAACACACTGTTGACATCACCCTTCCTTTTTAGCCTGCATGGCTCCTCATGTTTATCCTTATCTCATCCCTCAACACACCTAGAACTGTCTATTCATCCCCCTTGCATAGGCGGTGCATAACTGCGGCGTGATGGGGGATTGCCAAAAATAGGTGTAAAATGCATGGGATGGCACGGGGAGGCTCACACTCATCGGTTTACAATCACACTCATGTGCTAACAATGTCCCTCTCTGCTTTTGACACTGCATGCACATGCATTTCCTACCGGCTATATCAAGCCTTTAGTGTGGTTTGGTGCATCAAGAGAAATGGCAGGTCAGCTGAGTGCATCAGACCACATTTGTGTTAAGTGTACGCTTGCAACGCTGTTTGCCCACCGCATGGAGCTCCCCTTTCGGACAGTGGCACAAGTAGCACTTACACCTTACTCCCAGCCGCTCACCCTGCCCATGCTAGCAACAAGAACAAATGCATGGTCCCCATCCCAACGTAAGGTGCATCACATTGATGGCCCTGCCATCACCTAGCAGTGTGCCACCCCTCTCCACCTCAACCTACTCTGAAAGGCCAGGGCCCCAACAAACCTTTCAAGACATGGCACTCCTCAAAGAAGGCAACCCCTCAAAGAAGGCGAGGCAGTTTAGGTCTAGGGGGGCTTTGGGTAAGTTAAAAGATGATAGAGTTCACTAACACAGGCCACGGCAACGACAACCTGCTTCACCCGCTGCATCCATACATCACAAGCCATAAACTGCACAGCCTGGCATGATTGCCTAAGGGTCACGTGATCCAAGATGCCCTTCAGGCTCACCCCAGCACACCGGCCCATCCTCACCACCCCACTGGTCATAGTCATCTACAGTGGCATCAAACTCCTCTAGGACAGAGTGCAGTAAAGGCAACATAGACGTCCTGACACAATTGAATAAGAACGTGGCTGCTACCTACTGCCCTTAAAAAAAATGTCGATTGCTTGCACACATACGCATTCAATTCTTCAAGCAAGCATGCTAACACCTTCACAGCACATCCCAAGGTTGACATCCATCGAGCTTTGTCAACAAGCATGACTTCCTGATGCAAACTTAGCTGTCAAGCTAGGAGGAGGAAAGCTAGGTAAAGAGGTGAGATAGACCCCCCACAGCACCTTCCTGCACCAAAACCATGACAATATCATCCAGAGCTTGCTAAATACGTACAGCTAACCGGTAGCGGGCGACCTTGCAGTCCAGGTTCAGCGCGAACATCTCGTGTCAGCACCCGGCGGAGATGGCGGACGCGAACCCACAATGCTATAAAAGCGAGTCATAAGACTATTTCGGGGAGCGGTGAACGGCTTGGAACACCGAAGGTATGCCGCGACAAAAGCCTGAAGTTTTTCTCGGAAATACACGCCTGGATGTGGATTAGGGCACCGTTGTCGTGCTTGTGCTTGCGTTGCGAGCAGGCAACCAGTGTTTCTTGCAGTGTCGAGCAGTAACAGATGGTGGCGCGAGAGCAATATGTGACTTTTAAATCATGGCTACACAGCTTACACCTCCGCAGGCATGTTGGAACAAGCCCCGCCATGCCGTGAGCCGAAAAAAAGGAAGAAACGCATCAAGCAAGGACGGTCGTAAACGTCACTGAAAACAGCAAAATCTGACCTGCCGGCAGGTAATGCGACAGCCTGGAAAATGTGATTCGTTTCTCGAAAAACTGATTAGCGCTCGTGAAAGTAGACTTGAAGCCCATTCGGATTCGACCTTTTGGGAATTGTGAGCTTCCAACAAAAAAGTTTCCCCCACAATTAATAAACATGCATTTTCGCTGCCAATTCCAGATCTGGCCGACACAAAAAATCAGCGTCTCAGTTTGCGAATTATTTTGACGCATGAACATACGCGAGTAATATCTACCATGCATCATCGCAAAGCAGGAGAGTTTACGCGTCGTTTGCATCCATCGCAGCGACTTAACATGCATAATTGACTTCGGACTGATATTCCGGCGGACATAGGGTCGACAGCCATGCGAGGTGGAATTTTTCTGGTCCCGTCGTCCTCAACGCGACGCGTTCGCGCCAAAATTCCCAGGATCTCATGTAACCGGACGGACCGATTTTAGGTGATGTGGAGCATGCCGTCCTCGATCAACTCCCTTCTCCAGCGCTCTGACGGCGAGATCTGGGCTCCATCCATTTCCGCCCCCACCCTCCGTTCCATCCTCACGAAAGCCTTTCAGCAGCACGTGACCCCCCTTGCTGCCGACCTAGCAGCAATGGGTGGCACGCTGGCTACTGTTCAAACTTCCTCACATTTCCACCGCTGCCGGCCTCCACCTCCACTGCCATTTCCGCCTCCACTGCCGACATCAAAGCCCAGCTCCTCGACCTCGACCAACGCCTTCAAGCCACCGCCACCGCCCCGGCTTGAGTGCTTGCATGACACCGCCGGCCTCACCGCCCAGCTAGGCGGTGAAGGACATCGCCGTCCAGCCGGCACCTGCTGGCCCGGGCGGCGATGCTCCCTCCACCTGGGCGGACTTGCTTAAGCATCACACCACCTCCACCACCTCCACCATCACGGCACAACTCAAGCAACAAGCCCTCGACCTTCACGAGGAAGCCGACATCGATCGCCAAGCGCAGCCACAATGTCATCGTCACGCACTTCGACCAGCCGGCAGGTGAGACCTCCACGAGCCTTCTTGAGGCAATGATTTAAGCGCGACATTTTTGCCCCCATGCAACTCACTGGTGAGCTGCGGATGTCGGCTGTCCGCCTCCCCCGCGCGCGGGGGAAGGCTGGCCCGGCACCCGTGCTCCTCACCTTTAAGTACATGGTGGACAAGCTGGCCAGCGTTCCTTAAATGCCGCAAGAAGCTCTCGGAGACTCATGCACTTCACGCTGGACGACGACTTGACCCTGGCCCATGCAGCAACAGCGGCGACGCGAGCTATGGCCGACCTACCTTCAGCTACGGCAGAGCGCAGGGGGGAAGCCGGTATACTGGAGGGGGGCGGTCATCCATGTTGACCACAAGCCCTGGCAGGCACCTCCTGCCACCTCAGACTAGGGAATATATACCAGTAGTGCACATTAGTCAGGCTTATTAGCCTAGCATGTGGCCCACGCGCATGTGCGCCCATAATGGCCCCCATGGATGTTGCCTTTCAGAATTTAGCCAAGCCATGCCTATAATCAGATGCAAAACCTCAGATGCAAAACCTCCACTCTCGCGGTTTACGGTGTGCCGAGCTATGGATGCCGAGAATGCTCATAACTTTTGACTCCGGGCATAAAATTTGGTCGGGTAAATTGCAACAGACTCTCCTTTTGATGACGAACACGCTGATCTAATTTTTGGCAGCCATCGCCCAGGATTTCGCAAGTTATCGCCAGCGGCCTGCCCAGCAGATATCGCTATTTTTCTGCACGTTATGGCGGCACCACGCACGTGATCAGTGCGCCTGCGCCCCCTGCATGCCATCGTCTAGGTGTTATTCAACGTAGATATGCCAGGAGGCCCCCGCATCGTCTTCTGCTCCTGTCGAGTCTATTGATGCCCATGCACATTGCAGCAAACAAAATCGCCAATGACAGCAATGTCGCCGCCGAGAACGCCGCTCATGCACAAGCAGCGCAAGACTTCGGAAGCAACTCCGATATCTAGAGGCTGAAACCTCCTAATTGCCGGCCTCCATTCCCTCATCATTCTACGTGCCAGGCCAGCGTTTGAGCCTGGCAGACATCGCTACCTTACTCGCCTACAACGACGCCGCTGTGATAAGCGTGCTGAAGCTCCGCAACGACAACGACGCCAGTTACGTGGCCGAATTAACTTGGGTGCTCGGAAGTGGTTATTCCGGGCAAAATAGTGTTCCGGCCCGATTTGCCTCAGGCGGCAAAAGGTTCCGGCACTATTTAACGTATAAGTTAAACCTGGCCTCGTGGAGGGGGGACGAAGAGCCCGAGACATCCGCCTAGGCCGCTGAGCACGCACCACTAAATGCGCCGGAGCTGCCTCAGTGAGGATTCGAACCCCTGACCTCCAAGGTGCACAGGTTTTAGTTACGTTAAATAGTGCCGGAACCTTTTGCCGCCTGAGGCAAATCGGGCCGGAACACTATTTTGCCCGGAATAACCACTTCCGAGCACCCAAGTTAATTCGGCCGAATTAACTTGGGTGCTCGGAAGTGGTTATTCCGGGCAAAATAGTGTTCCGGCCCGATTTGCCTCAGGCGGCAAAAGGTTCCGGCACTATTTATATTTAACGTAACTAAAACCTGTGCACCTTGGAGGTCAGGGGTTCGAATCCTCACTGAGGCAGCTCCGGCGCATTTAGTGGTGCGTGCTCAGCGGCCTAGGCGGATGTCTCGGGCTCTTCGTCCCCCCTCCACGAGGCCAGGTTTTAGTTACGTTAAATAGTGCCGGAACCTTTTGCCGCCTGAGGCAAATCGGGCCGGAACACTATTTTGCCCGGAATAACCACTTCCGAGCACCCAAGTTAATTCGGCCGAATTAACTTGGGTGCTCGGAAGTGGTTATTCCGGGCAAAATAGTGTTCCGGCCCGATTTGCCTCAGGCGGCAAAAGGTTCCGGCACTATTTAACGTAACTAAAACCTGTGCACCTTGGAGGTCAGGGGTTCGAATCCTCACTGAGGCAGCTCCGGCGCATTTAGTGGTGCGTGCTCAGCGGCCTAGGCGGATGTCTCGGGCTCTTCGTCCCCCTCCACGAGGCCAGGTTTTAGTTACGTTAAATAGTGCCGGAACCTTTTGCCGCCTGAGGCAAATCGGGCCGGAACACTATTTTGCCCGGAATAACCACTTCCGAGCACCCAAGTTAATTCGGCCGAATTAACTTGGGTGCTCGGAAGTGGTTATTCCGGGCAAAATAGTGTTCCGGCCCGATTTGCCTCAGGCGGCAAAAGGTTCCGGCACTATTTAACGTAACTAAAACCTGTGCACCTTGGAGGTCAGGGGTTCGAATCCTCACTGAGGCAGCTCCGGCGCATTTAGTGGTGCGTGCTCAGCGGCCTAGGCGGATGTCTCGGGCTCTTCGTCCCCCCTCCACGAGGCCAGGTTTTAGTTACGTTAAATAGTGCCGGAACCTTTTGCCGCCTGAGGCAAATCGGGCCGGAACACTATTTTGCCCGGAATAACCACTTCCGAGCACCCAAGTTAATTCGGCCGAATTAACTTGGGTGCTCGGAAGTGGTTATTCCGGGCAAAATAGTGTTCCGGCCCGATTTGCCTCAGGCGGCAAAAGGTTCCGGCACTATTTAACGTAACTACGCCCCGATTCGCCACCCTACGAGCGGCCAGGTTATGGAGGCTGCTTCGGATGACTGGCCTCATTGGATCGAGGCAGACCAGCGTTCGTCGGCTTGCCTGTCTTATTTCGTGCTTCCCTGAACTTGTCGAGCTGCCGGCGACAGCCATCGCCAGGCCAGCACCCGCGACCGATGTTACCGTGCAGCTGCAGCACCTCGCACTGTCAGTCTTTTACGACCGTGCAGGGCGACATAATTAAGGTCCTGACGGAGGCGTCTGCAGCTGCGACAGCACAATTGCTAGAGCTGAAGAAAGCCATGGCAGCCCCTGCCAAAAATACCACGTTTGCCGATGTCACCGGCAAGCAGTTGACCACCATCGTTCAACAGGCGGCCAAGTCTGCAGCTACCGCTGCGGTCACCCAGAATGCAGTGCAGCAACGCCAACGCAATATGGTAATCAAAGGCTTCCAGAAAGGCGCGGCAGCACATAAGACAGCACACTCCCTTGCCGATGCCGGAGCTGCGTGGCACAGCGTTTCTGGGGAAGCTGCAGCTCCACTTTCTAACCGTGTTGCCATTGAACGTGCACCATTCGGCTGCCAGGCCCTCTCAGGCCTGGTCGTCGTCACCATGGCCTCCATGCACGTGCGACAAACGCCTCGTGCTGGGAGCACGTCGTCTGCTCCAGCGCGGTGACTTCAGCCTCGACGAGGACTACACGCCGGCTCAACTGAAGGCGAGGAGCGCGGTGTGGAACAGCACCATCGTCCAGGAGACCAAGCAGTTCGAGACCCCGGGTAAGCGCATTAAGTTGCGTCTGCTTCAGGATGGCTCCTTCGCAGCATTCTTTAATTAATTGATGGGAAACAGCTTAAAGGTGTTCAGATTAACACCCCCGGAGCGGAGTCTCGTGAGGTGTCTAGCAGGACAGGTGCTGCCTCCCAGGTGGTGTCCGTAGGTAGACAACCTTCCTCGTCGGCTCGTGGCTAACAGGCTTCGGGGACAGCCTCTAAACAGTCCCGTTCCACTACCATGCCTCGACCTAACCGTCGGGTGAAAGCCATGGTGGTGCCGGTATTTTGGGCTACAACCTCATCTGTCAACTGTCAGATTCGTAAAACCCAACGTTTGCTAGATTATACCTACGCCTCGGCGTTGTGCAATCAGCCCCAACCCCGAATACCCCGAGCAAGCGCCAGCAGGCTCGCATCCTACGCTTGCAGGACAAAATAAATGCGATGAAAAGCACTATTTCCTCCGCTTCCCTTACCCCCCCCGTTCCACCCCCACCACCACCCCCCGCCGCATCCACCCCCATCATCCATCGCCGTGCTCCCCTGGTGGGCCAGCAGGCATCCTTGGCCCTTGCCACTTTCAACGCATGCACATTGCTAGCAGATTCATGACGACCATAGCTGCCGGGTAGAGGAGCTCGTCGCATTTTGCATTGCACATCGTGTATCTATTCTAGGTGTGCAGGAGCACCGTCGCACGGGGCCATTTGGCACGGTGAGCACTAACCGCCTTGCAGGCGGTTGGCGTTTCTACTTCGCTGGAAGTGGGACGCCAGGCCAAGGTGGTGTTGGTCTTTTGTGTTCGCCGCTGGCAGTTGCTAGCCTCAGCGCACGCTTCAGTTCCTAACGCCACGCCTTATGGTAGCACATTTCACCTCCGTCGAGGGGCGGTCTAAGCACCACCTCACGGTGGGGGTGGGCTATGCACCCCATAGTGGTCTACCTGAGTTGGAACGCCAGCAGTTCTTCGAGCTGTCCTTGCATAGCCTAGAGGGGGTCACCCCTGCCCGCCACTTTTTGGTTATGCTGCTCGACGCCAATGCCACACTCCCCGTGGGCACTGCTGGCAGTCGCTTTGCGCCTGCTGACACGGAAGCTAACGACAACAGGCCCCTGTTTTCTGCCTTTTTGCGGGATAGCGGGATGGTTGCTGTCAACTGCCACTTCCAACGTCCCTCACAGGACTTGGTTACTTTTCGTGGCCCTAACGGCCGTCAGGCCTGTTTGGACAACGTGGTGGTACGGCAGCCCAGTTGCACCTCGGTTCTGGACGCCCGAGTGTTTGACACGCCCACGGTGTGCTCTGACCATGCACCGGTTGGTGCGCGCGACCATTCGGCTCCGGTTCCACGTCCCTGCGCGCGCCGCGCCCCAGTGGTCCGCCCTGACTGGTCTGCTCACACGCCCGGTCCGGGGAGATCCTGAGGACTGGACGGACGCCGAGCACGAGCTGAACCGGTGCCGACGGGAGTACCTGTCGGCCCTGGGCGCCCGGGCGGACGTCGACGAGCTGGACAAGGGTGCCCCCAACGCCGCCATTTTTGCGGGCTTTGCGGCCCGTGCCCCGTTGCTGGCGGCCCGGCACCTGCCGGTCTGATGCCCCGCCGCCGCCCCGGCCCGCTCTACCGCCAGGACCCCAAGGTCTTGGCCGCCCGGCACCGCCTCAAGCGTAACCGGGACCCGCTGCAGAAACCAGTGCTCAAGGCCGCCCTCGTGGAGGCCTACGAGCACGCTCAGGACGCGGAGGTGGCCCATGCAGTGCATCGCGGATGCCAAGGTCTGCCAGGCTCGCAACCAGGGCAAGGACATGTGGTACCACCTCGACCGGCTCGGCGGCCGGCGGCAGCGCACCCCGGTGGAGCACACGGGGGACGGCACGGCGCCGGTCAGCCTTGACCGCTGGTTGGCCCACAATGTTTCCTTGACCGGTGGGGCTCGCGCCCCCCCCCCCGCCGCTTCACCCCGAGACGGCCGCCCACCTCGGGGTCGCCGGACCCCCGCCGCCGCCAGCGCCCCCCTCCTCGGCCGCGGACTACCAAGTCCCCGCCTTGCAGGAGGGCTGCCTTGCCACCGAGGAGGCCGTCCCCCCCTTCACTTTGAAGGAATTGGACGGCGCCCTTGCTCGCCTGTGGTACGATGCGGCGGTCGGTGCCGACCATGCACCTTTCTGCTGAGCTGCATGCTGACTGAAGACCCCTGATCCGGCGGTTAGGGATCTTCTGCTGGCGTTCTGCAACCGTGTCCTGCTCTCTGACGAGCCTCCGCCTGCTGAGTGGCAGACGGCCATCCGCGTCATGCTGTACAAGAAGGGCTCTGCTGCTGACCCCGGTAACTACCGGGGTGTCTCGGGCCTCCAGAGCGCCGCGCTGAAGGTCTTCATGCACATGATGCTGCACAGGCTCCGCGCCGCGCTGGACCCACACCTGGGTGAGTCTCAGATGGGTTTCCGTCGTGGTCGTAACACTGTCATGGCTGTGTTTGTCGCGCGCCGGTTGATGGAGGAGGTGCGTCGCCTTCCCCCTGACAGTTTGCCGCTAGCTGGTCTTCATTTTTGTTGACTATATCAAGGCCTTTGACACGGTTCTCTGGGAGGTTCTTTGGGCCATCCTAGCTCTGGATCGGGTACCACCTGCGTTTATTGCTGCCATTTGCCGACTGTATGATCGAGGGCTCACAGGCAGTAGTGCGGACTGCGGAAGGCACCACCCCACCACTTCCCCCTTCACCACGGGGTGTGGCAAGGTTGTGTCCTGTCCCCATACCTGTTCATTATTGTCGTGGATCACGTCATGCGCCGGGGCACGTGCGCGCTTTACTGCTCGAGCCAGGCTTGGGCATCCTTAACGAGAAAGAGCACGGCGGGGTTAGACCTGGTTACCGCCTTGCCGACCTGATTTATGCAGATGACACCACCCTCATCGCGAGCCCCGAGCACATTCAGACCTGGCTGGACTGTCTGGCTGGGCCTGGCCAGAGGCGCGGGCGCCGGTGGGGTTGGAGATTAGTGTCAAAACTGAGGCGATGGTGATTGGGGCCTCCAGTACACCGCCGCTGCCGCACCTGCTCGACGGGACGGAGGTCCCGTTCCGCGATCGCTTCAAACTGTTGGGGAGTTGGCTCCCTGACACTGCAGATGATGTGGCCGGACACCCGCATCGGCCTGGCCTGGGCCAGCAGGCTCCGTTCGCTCAACACCTACTGGCGCTCGAAGGGCCTGGGCGAGCATCGCAAGCGCATGCTCTTCAAGGTCCTCGTCCTCACGGTGCTCACGTATGGCGTCGAGGCGTGGACAATCACACTCTTGAGAAAACTGGCAGCTAGGCTCAACGGCACGGTTTACAGGATGCTCCGACAGGTCCTTAACGTAGGGTTTTCCGAGCGCCCGTCATCAGAGTCTTTGTATCATGGTATGCCTCGTATTTCGGACGAGATTAGGCATGCAGTGTAGGATAGCATTTGTAGGACACCTTGCTCGCACCAGCCAGGTCGACACCGCCCTTGGTCTGGCCGGCCCCCAGCGGCTTGGCCAGCGAGGGCGCCACATTCTGACCTGGCCTGGCCCCAAGGGCATTCCCAAAAGCCGTAGGGAAACCTGTCACGAACTACATCCAGATGTTGCTGGACGACCTATATAGTGGTCCCAGCCCAGTTTGAGAACCGCATCCACTCTCTCTCTCGTCTTTGGACTGCCATGCATGCAGGACAAGACGCGGTGGCAGAAGATTGTCAAGCTAGGCTCACACGCCCGACCCTGTGGGCAAGCCCCCTCCCCCCAAGAGGAGGAGGCATTTTGATGAGTAGTGTAGTTAGGATTTTCTAGACTAGATAGCTTAGAGTTAGGATAGTTCGATTACGCGGCTAATCCTTCACCCCACCCATCCATCATGGAATATGTGCTACATGATCTCCCAACGGCGGGCATGTTATAATTTAATTTTAATTTGCCTATCCTATAATGGGACCTCCCATGGATGCTGCATTTAAGAATTTAGCCATGCTATGCCTATACAGAGAGACGCTCTCTGTCGAGAAGCCATGCCCTAGCTCTTGTATAGCCATGATGATCTTCCCCCACATGACATGCTCCCCCTTAGCTGGGCAGTGCCGAGTGGTGCTACGTCGCTTCCCCCAGAAGCCAGGTGAGACGTCAACCTCTCTTGCTGACGAGCTCAAGAACCAGCTTCTTACCCTCATGGGCCTGGTAGGTGAGGTAGAACTGCGTGGGTGCCACCGCCTTCCCCACTCACGGGACAAGGCGGCCCCCCCACCAGTCCTACTCACCTTCCCCTCCCCTGAGGATAAGCAGCGGTTCCTCTCTCGTCGCAAGCGGTTGCACGACCTCACCTGGACGCTGGATGACGACCTCACCCCCGCTCAGCAACAGCAGCGACGCGACCTGTGGCCGGAATACCTCCGCCATAAGCAGGACCCCCAGAAGCCCAAGGTGTACTGGAGGGGCGGGGACCTGATGATCAACCACAAGATGTGGACGCCCCCAGCGGGCTAGAATAGCAATAGCCCTAGCTTGTAACCATTGGCGTCACTGCCGCTAAGGCAGCCATGCCTAGCTGTGCCAACACACCTAGTCACGTGCCGCCAACGCACGGTACACAACCAGCCATAGCCTTAGCCTAGTCCTAGTACAGCCATGCTACGCCCTGGCTATGTTCAGATTACTTGCCCACGCTCCTTGCTATGATATGCTCACATGGGTCTTATTGCACCCACAGTTTGCCGGATCGTTAGCCTGTCCTTTTCGCTAGCCGCGCCCGATTGCAGCTGTGGCATGCCTTTGGCATGAAGGAGACTGGGGGTCTCTGCCCTTTCTCCTGTAGTGCACACACAGGGATTAAAAGCACTTCGGTGCTCCGTGACTCCCCAACGGGAGCACGAGTTTAATTAATTAATTAATTAGCTGGGCATAGCGTGATAGATCATGAGGGTGCAGCTCGTCCTCCCACCTGGTGGAGAGGCTGAACCGCACAGTGCAAGAGACCATGCGCCACTACACCGACGCGGTGGGAAGCAACTGGGAAGAGTTCTTGGGCTTGGTGGAGTTCTATCTGAATAACGCCCCCCAGGCAGCCGATCATGGCTTCACACCATTCCTCCTCAACACGGGCAGGCATCCGCTCACGCTGACTGACCTTCTCACGAGCCCAGCCTTAGCTGAGAAGTCGGTCCGGCGAGACACCCTCGAAGGGGTAGAGACCTCGGCTACTGGTCCAGATGCGCCAGGCCCATGACAGTGCGGTCAAGGGCTACCGGGCGGCAGCCGAGCGCTACATGGCGAGGACTGCTGGCCGCCTAGATGCGCGCACGCCGGCCATCGAGGTGGGCGACTGGGTACTGGTGGAAGGCCCCCGCCTTGGACGTTTCTCTGAGAAGGTAGAGGGTGAGCTCAAGACAAAGCTCCGTCCTATGTTCCTGGGGCCACACAACTTAGGTTCTGGAGAAGCTCGGAGATGTGATGTTCAAGGTGGACATCCCGAGCTCCTGGAACACTTCCTCTAACTTCCATCGAGACCAGCTCAAGTTATACCACCAGAACTCCATCTAAGGTCGGCTCAACCCTGGCACCGGCCCCTGTCGAGTACAGTACAACCCCGAGACTGGAGAACCGGCAGGATGACGAGACCTGTGGCCGAGATCGTGGACCATGCACCGGGACATCAAGCGTCATGGGATCGATCGAGAGGTAGACAGCGACAGTATCGCGTACGGTGGCGTTTTGCTCAGCATGATTACGAGGATTCGTGGCGAACCGAGAATGAGCTAGAAGGGTATGAACGTTTGCTTTGCGAGTATAAGGCCAAGCATGCCCTCCACTAGGCTACCGCGAAGGTAGCAGTGGTGGGGGCGCTAGGACAACTGGCTTGACTGATCACGTGTACGCTAGGATGGGCACCGCGAAGGCACTTGAGTTATTCACGCCGATGCATGTACGCACCATCGTGGTAATTGGGTCTAAGAGCATAGTATCAAGCGTACCCCTTTTTCACACTCACACGCCTTAATTCGAGTGCGCAATGATCGCAGATGCTTCCACAGCAGCCCGACAGCGAGGAGCAAGAGATATCGTTGTTCGCTGACAACGTCGACTTGAGGATGGACATGGACATGAACATCACGCAGCCATTGGCGGAGCCTCAGACTCCTGACCAACGCCATGTGCAAGCAGGGCCGACTCGGCGAACGCGGGCGGTTCTGTCACATGCACCTGCGGTGACACCGATCCAGCAACAGGACGGTGATGCCGGCCGTGCGAACCATTCGGACCCAGGGAACGGGCGGAATGACAGTTAATTCTTGTCGGGACGGGACCGACCCGGCGAACGGGCGGCTCGACCAACCCGACTAAGCTGGATTCCGAGGGTATCGAGCGCAACAAGAAACGACCCCAATTGGGACCGGATGCCCAGCGAGAAGTTAGACGTCGCGCATGTACGAACGTACGAGGTGTCGGCAGGCAGCGTCTCCGCAGATTCCCAGAGTCCGCGACGAGAAGCGCAAACTTACTCCGAGCGGGTGGCCCGCGTGGAGACGTCCCGCGCACATATACCAGAGAGGCGTGGCCCGATACCAGCGGTGGGCTTCATATCTCCCGCGCAGGGGTCTTTGATCGCACGGGCCCCTCAGAATTCAGCACCGCCTCCTCCAGGTATGGGACTTGTGGATGCCGACTCTATGCCTCTGGCGGAGATTGCGGGTGCTGGAGCGCGACCCACGGCCAGATTGGGACAGAGCGTGGTCTTGTCGGCTCGGGCGGTGGCTCGACCGGCGCCATCAGGACGTACGGTAGGCGCCTACGTCAGCGCGTTTCCCGGCCCACAGCGAGTACGCCCCTTACGCGAGTTTTGGGGTGTTCCCATCTACATTGAGCTCCCACCATCGCCGTTCGTGGCCGTCCGCAGCGCGGACCATCACCGACCGCAACCGCTGCACTTTGAGGCAGGAACTCATGCGTATGTGGAGTGAGGCTTCATGCGCGAGCTGATCTGCTTCGACTTGCACCCAGGGAGAGCGGCCCCGCGACCCCAGGACTGCCTAGAATCGACGCCATGCAGAGGGTTCTGGTACGCGATACGGCCCCAAGCGGGATCGAGCTGCCAAAATACATGGTAGATGGTAAACCTCGAAAGGTTGGCCGTATCCCAAGTATGTATTATGCTCCGTGCCAGGGAGAGGCATTCCTCCACTGGGTCGTGCCCAACTTTGTGAGGGCTCCGGGCTTTCGCTTTAACGCTCCTCCAGGTGCGCGTCGTAGTGTTGACCATGGCGGGAGGTTTCTTTGAGGAACATGGATGTGGGGTTATTGATTGGAACGCGGGCACAGTCATGTACACCCACCCGCAATACCTGGCCGCATTTATGTTGTCGTAGTGGCCCACCGCAACGTGGGTACTAAGACCTCGCTCAAACGCGGACCAACGTGAATTAACGAATACCAGCTCGCATACAATGCGGATCACCTCGCTAACCGCGGGAAGATCCTCGAGGAAATTGGTGAGCAGGGTCGCCAGGTACTCCACGAGTATCGCCAACGGAAGGCGCGGTCGAGAGGGGTGGGCCCCAGCATTGGAGGAATGTGAGGGTCGCGACCTCCTCATGGATGGATTGCAGCGGGATGACGACATCATCCCATCGGCTATCAAGGAATTGTCCTTGGGTGGTTTTACCGGATTAGGATACATTTTTTTGTCTAGGATACATTTGATGCACTGTGCAGTTTTCAGATGTGTTTGTGGGGGTTGATTGCGCCTAGCATGCATTTTATTGAAGCAATGAGTTTCCCAAGATATACATTATATAAACTAAGACAATTGACCCATTAACGCAATGAGACAACATCAATGAGACAACATATGCCAATTGAAGGCTGCCCGCAACTTTATTCCAAGTTCATTATTATATGATTCCAAGACCATAACTCTTCCAAGACCGTACATCTTCAAGATATAGCACTACAGACACCCACGCGGCTTCCGCGGTCATCACGCTCCTCCTCCAAGACAACTCAACCTTACAGGACGTTGGGCCATCATACGTCCGGAATAATTGTGTCACTTATTACATAACCAAACTTTTTGAGGGATCGCCATGGTTGCATGGTTTCAACACATGCGCCCTGCACTCATGTGCATCAAAGGTGTTGCGTAGTGCCAACTCAGTGTCAAAGAACTGATTCAATAATATTTCCCGTATGGCCATGAAGGCCCACATGAGTTAAACATGGCCGAGAGTGATTGCATCATCCTTCTTGGCGACATCGGTCTTGACGACGTCGATGGGGAAGACGGCAGCACCTGCATGTGAACAAAAGAATCCATGAACTGTGGCATCCAAAGGCAACAACATATTAGCATCCCATTGAACACGAAGCCACGCTGACCCGGCCATCCAGCCGCCCACGCAGCCACAGAGCCAGCCAGCCACGCAGTGACGCACCCACCCAGCCACACATCCACGCATCCACGCACCCGGCACCCCCCCCCCCCCCAGCCAGCCACGCAGCCACGCAGCCACGCAGCCACGCAGCAGCGCAGCCACGCAGCCACACAGCCACGCACCCTCCTTTCCAGCCACGCAGCCACGCAGCCACGCAGCCACGCAGCCACGCAGCCACGCAGCCACGCAGCAGCGCAGCTACACGCAGCCACACAGCCACGCACCCTCCTTTCCAGCCAAGCAGCCACGCAGCCACGCAGCCACGCAGCCACGCAGCAGCGCAGCCACGCAGCCACACAGCCACGCACCCTCCTTTCCAGCCACGCAGCCACGCAGCCACGCAGCAGCGCAGCCACGCAGCCACACAGCCACGCACCCTCCTTTCCAGCCAAGCAGCCACGCAGCCACGCAGCCACGCAGCCACGCAGCAGCGCAGCCACGCAGCCACACAGCCACGCAGCCACGCAGCCACGCAGCAGCGCAGCCACGCAGCCACGCAGCCACGCAGCAGCGCAGCCACGCAGCCACACAGCCACGCACCCTCCTTTCCAGCCACGCAGCCACGCAGCCACGCAGCCACGCAGCCACGCAGCCACGCAGCCACGCAGCCACGCAGCCACGCAGCAGCGCAGCCACGCAGCCACACAGCCACGCACCCTCCTTTCCAGCCAAGCAGCCACGCAGCCACGCAGCAGCGCAGCCACGCAGCCACACAGCCACGCACCCTCCTTTCCAGCCACGCAGCCACGCAGCAGCGCAGCCACGCAGCCACGCAGCAGCGCAGCCACGCAGCCACACAGCCACGCAGCCACGCAGCCACGCAGCAGCGCAGCCACGCAGCCACGCAGCCACGCAGCCACGCAGCAGCGCAGCCACGCAGCCACACAGCCACGCACCCTCCTTTCCAGCCAAGCAGCCACGCAGTCACACAGTCAAACCCCCCTACACCCCCCCCCACACACACCCCCCACCCCACCCACTCAACACTACACGAATGACTCACAAAGAACTGCTGCACCACCGATGATCCCTGCGGGAACTGCTCTGCTGCCGACGGTCCCTGCGAAAACTGCTGCAGTGCCGACAATGCCTGTGGAAACTGCGACATTGCCGACGCTGCCTGCGGGAACTGAAGCGCTGCTGCTGCTGCTGCTGCTGCTGCTGCTGCTGCTGCTGCTGCTGCTGCTGCTGCTGCTGCAGTTGTTGCTGCAGTTGCTGCTGCAGTTGCTGCTGCAGTTGCTGCTGCTGCTGCTGCTGCTGCTGCTGCTGCTCCAGCTGGACCACTTGTTTCTGCACCTCTTGACGCAGCTGCAAACCAAGCTCTTCAACCTTCTTGCTTTGGTTCTCCATAGCTCGTTGCATCTCTCTCATCGTCTGTTCCACGCCCACCAGTACGGGGGTCGGCGGCGGCAGCGGCTGGGTACGCTCTGGCTGGGTGCGCTCTGGCTGCCGTGCAGGACCTTGCCACATCGGCCGGCGCATTGGTGGTTTGCACCGGCCAAAAAATCTACTTTCATGGCACCAGATTTCTTTCCTAGCACCCATTTTCTACAATCGTCCCCGGCATAACACAAATCAATCAATTCGTCCATGTCATCGCTTCGGCTATCAGCATCGGGCATAGTTCCCGTGGCTAGTGCCCATCATTCTTTCCACCTTGAGCGGGGCGAAGTCACGAATTCAAGCGCGAAGTGCATTTGAATCAAGCGGGAACTGGGTGACACTGCTTGAAGACGTGCAGCTCCAAGGCATGCAAATGATGCAATGTATGAAAGATACGATACGCAAAGTTCAGGTGTTCAGGTGAAGCCGTGAAGACGTGGTGAAGACAGGTGAAGACGCGGTGAAGACGTGAAGACGTGAAGACGTGAAGACGTGAAGACACGATACGGCAAGTTCAGGTGAAGTTCAGGTGTTCAGGTGAAGCCGTGAAGACGTGAAGCCGTGAAGCCGTGAAGACGTGGTGAAGACAGGTGAAGACGCGGTGAAGACGTGAAGACGTGAAGACGTGAAGACGTGAAGACGTGAAGACACGATACGGCAAGTTCAGGTGAAGTTCAGGTGTTCAGGTGAAGCCGTGAAGACGTGAAGCCGTGAGGCCGTGAAGACGTGGTGAAGACAGGTGAAGACGCGGTGAAGACGTGAAGACGTGAAGACGTGAAGACGTGAAGACGTGAAGACACGATACGGCAAGTTCAGGTGAAGTTCAGGTGTTCAGGTGAAGCCGTGAAGACGTGGTGAAGACAGGTGAAGACGCGGTGAAGACGTGAAGACGTGAAGACGTGAAGACGTGAAGACGTGAAGACACGATACGGCAAGTTCAGGTGAAGTTCAGGTGTTCAGGTGAAGCCGTGAAGCCGTGAAGACGCGAAGACGTGAAGACGTGGTGAAGACAGGTGAAGACGCGGTGAAGACGTGAAGACGTGAAGACGTGAAGACGTG
The DNA here is from genome assembly GCA_009746045.1 of Mesostigma viride. Taxonomy (NCBI): domain Eukaryota; kingdom Viridiplantae; phylum Streptophyta; class Mesostigmatophyceae; order Mesostigmatales; family Mesostigmataceae; genus Mesostigma; species Mesostigma viride. The sequence goes on along the minus strand of RPFO01000104.1, from coordinate 2,586,609 downwards.
AAGACGTGAAGACACGATACGGCAAGTTCAGGTGAAGTTCAGGTGTTCAGGTGAAGCCGTGAAGACGTGAAGCCGTGAAGCCGTGAAGACGTGGTGAAGACAGGTGAAGACGCGGTGAAGACGTGAAGACGTGAAGACGTGAAGACGTGAAGACACGATACGGCAAGTTCAGGTGAAGTTCAGGTGTTCAGGTGAAGCCGTGAAGACGTGAAGACGCGAAGACGTGAAGACGTGGTGAAGACAGGTGAAGACGCGGTGAAGACGTGAAGACGTGAAGACGTGAAGACGTGAAGACGTGAAGACACGATACGGCAAGTTCAGGTGAAGTTCAGGTGTTCAGGTGAAGCCGTGAAGACGTGAAGCCGTGAAGCCGTGAAGACGTGGTGAAGACAGGTGAAGACGCGGTGAAGACGTGAAGACGTGAAGACGTGAAGACGTGAAGACACGATACGGCAAGTTCAGGTGAAGTTCAGGTGTTCAGGTGAAGCCGTGAAGACGTGAAGACGCGAAGACGTGAAGACGTGGTGAAGACAGGTGAAGACGCGGTGAAGACGTGAAGACGTGAAGACGTGCATGCAAGGTATCAAAGATACGATACGCCGCAAGTTCAGGTGAAGTCGTGAAGACGTGAAGACGTGAAGACGTGAAGACGTGAAGACGTGAAGACGTGAAGACGTGAAGACCAGGACTGACACGTGAAGACTGGGACGTGAAGGCAAGTTGCAGCACTCGGCCGCTGCAGTCGCACGCAGGTAGAAACGAGTATTGCTGCTTGAATCTGTCAAGACCCCATCGAATGTAAAACAGGTTTTTCGTAAAGAAATCCGATTTGTGGGCGGGCTTTACATATTGCTTCTGTCCAAGCACTACCGGATGTAAAACAGTATACTTCTTGAAGAAATAAGTTGGGGCTTTGTTGGGCGTCACATTTGACCGGTGGGCGGAGTTTCCTGCTTCTGTGAAGGCGCCATCGAATGTAGATCAGTAGATTTTCTAAAGAAATCTGAGTTGTGGGCGGGGCCTTTATTGCTTGTGTCCATCCACCACCGGATGTAGAACAGTAGACTTATTGAAGGTGAATCACGATACAACAGCTGTAGTTGACAACATCATGACCGGCACATCTTTCCCCCACCGCTGCTCAACCCGGTCCCCCCCAAACTCCTCCACACTTGCCCACCTTTCCACCCTCCTCCACGGCCCGTTGTGTTTGCAGGCGTCGGCACAAAGGGAGGAGGCCGTGCGAGCCGGGAAACTCACGGTATGGTTTGATTTCTAGTTTTGTATTAGGACCCTAGGGTAGCTATGTTATATAGGCATGTCTGACAGCATAGCTCACCATTTCATTACCATGGGATGCTGAGCATACCATTTCCAGAGAGGTAAGTCAGTCACTCTTCGCAGTTGACAAGTCAGAGAAAGCAATCAAGTGCAGCGTTCACAACTCTTGCCGCTCGTAACCTTTTGTCTGCCCTGTTTGGCAGCTCCCTGTCTTTGCTTTCTCTCGTATTTCTTTCTTTTGTCTCTTTTCTACATCTTTCTTTGCTAATTCTTGAATATATGATGCTATTGTAGCATCCTTCTAGCGCGGATCGCTCTTAATATCCTTCTCGCGCACGTTTCCTCGCTTTTTCTCATGTAAGAGCGTCTTCCCTGCCCATGCAGCGTGTACCTGGTGTGTGTGGCTCTGCCTTGCCAATCACAACTGACCGACATGCTGGTCAGGCACTGCAGGTCGTTGCCCTTGCGTGTGTGAACCTGCTGTTTTGGCTGTTCCCATGGCCGCTGCGTGTGTCCGTGAATGATACCATGGGAGGGAGACTTCTCCCATGGGTCCCCTTCGCTGACACTCGTGATGTAGGTTCGCGTCGACTTGTTTCTCTCACTGTGCCCATATTGGCCTCGCACGGCTTTGTCTCTCATTCCTTGTTTGCATGCGGCGGCGTGTAGACCATCATCTTCATCCGAGACCGCAACAGCAAGGGCCAGGAGGTGAGTAATTGCTGAGGGCATGGCTCCTATCCCTTGATGAGTCTAGCGCCATGTACCACCCTCTATGCCTGCATATAGGTGACGCATTGAAAATGCAAGCATCTTACTAGAAGTAGCACGGGCCTCCGAGGTGAGATTCTGCGCAGGCCTCATGATCCCAATGGACCTGCGAAGCGCATGGCGCGCATGGGCGGCCGGCCGGCGCAGCTGGCATGCGGCGGGGCGGGGCTGTCGACGGGCGGCGGGGCAGGGCCGTCGGCGCGCGGGGGGCCAGCGGCGCTGCCGGTGCGCGCGGGCGGCGGGCCGGCGCACCTGGCATGCGGCGGGGCAGGGCTGTCGACGGGCGGCGGGGCGGGGCAGTCGACGGGCGGCGGGGCAGGGCCAGCGGCGCTGCCGGCGCGCGTGGGCAGCGGGCCGGCGCAGCTGGCATGCGGCGGGGCGGGGCTGTCGACGGGCGTCGGGGCAGGGCTGTTGACGGGCGGCGGGGCAGGGCCGTCGGCGCGCGGGGGCCAGCGGCGCTGCCGGCGCGCGCGGGCGGCGGGCCGGCGCACCTGGCATGCGGTGGGTCGGGGCTGTCGACGGGCGGCGGGGCGGGGCAGTCGACGGGCGGCGGGGCAGGGCCGTCAGCGCGCGGGGGGCCAGCGGCGCTGCCGGCGCGCGTGGGCGGCGGGCCGGCGCAGCTGGCATGCGGCGGGGCGGGGCAGTCGACAGGCGGCGGGGCGGGGCAGCCGGTGCGCGGCGGGGCGGCGCCGTCGGCGGGCGGCGAGGTGGCGCAGCCAGCGCGCAGCGAGGTGGCAGCGGCGGCGCAGCCTGCATGCGGCGGGGCAGGGCTGTCGACGGGCGGCGGGGCGGGGCAGTCGACGGGCGGCGGGGCAGGGCCGTCGGCGCGCGGGGGCCAGCGGCGCTGCCGGCGCGCATGGGCGGCGGGCCGGCGCAGCTGGCATGCGGCGGGGCGGGGCTGTCAACGGGCGGCGGGGCAGGGCCGTCGGCGCGCGGGGGGCCAACGGCGCTGCCGGCGCGCGTGGGCGGCGGGCCGGCGCAGCTGGCATGCGGCGGGGCGGGGCAGCCTGTCGACGGGCTACGGGGCGGGGCAGCCGGCGCGCGGCGGGCCGGCGGCGCAGCCGGCGGGCGGCGGAGCGGCGGAGCGGCGGAGCGGCACAGCCGGTGCCTGAAAAACGCGGTCGCTCAATGAAGGTGCACCACGCCGTCTTCTTCCAGGTACAGGGCAACACAGAGACCTGGTTGTCCTACCGGACCACGGAGTCCCAAAAGACGCCGTGGCAGCCCGCGGGGACTCGACAGGAAGGCGCGCCACGGTGCGGGAAGGCGATGACACAGCCATACAGGTTTGATGCGGAGGGGCGGCCGCTGTTTGGCGTCCGACTTGTGGATCCAGACCGCATTCCGATGTTGCAGGACACCCCAGCCTTCGCACCATTGAACATGGAGTTTCTGGGGAAGGAGCTGGAGTCGATCAAAACAAGGGTCGAGAAGTTGCCCCATGGCATCTGGCAGTGGTACTTTCCGCCCGACACCATCAAGCCAAACAAGGCCTTTTTTCGCAAGTCAAGTCCCACATGCCCCTGAGGAGGTGCCTGAGGAGTGGCGCCCTTTGCCGTGGCCATCTCGCGCGGACATCTCCGCCCTGCGTGAGCACGATGCAGCGCCTGAACCACCACCGACGCAAGAAGAGCACTTCATGGCGTTGGTCGACGCAGAGGCGGTGCGCGTCACCCCGCTGGTAGACCGAGTTCGTCATGATGGCCACACACAGCAGGAATGGGCGGCAGAAGACAGGGCCATGGCAGCCAAGGTCGCTTACTTGAAGCGCATGCAAGGCGTTGAGAAAGGCTCCGCTGTTCTATACTGGCACCCTTCAGCTGGTATTCTCTGCAACTCGAAGCTCACGTGGACTCCAGTCCTCGTTGGCATCATCAAGGAGGTGGTTGCGAAGGAGGATGGCGGCCAACCTTCTATTGAGCTCTTTGTATACCGCGCTAAGCATTTGCATGACACGTGGCACCCGTGGAATACAGACATTGCGCAATGGCCCCATCCGCCAACCACTGCGGCGCACACGGTGATCATCACCGCCTCAGACCTCGTCTTGACACAAGTGGTGGGCAAGCGAGGTCAGCCGCCCCATGGAGTCTCCTTGGGTGCGAACGAAAAGCTCACCAAGGAGTGCCTAAAGGCGCTGAAGGAGGTGCCCTATGACGCGGAACACCCGGTCGTGAAGTGGCAAGATGCTGAATGCTCGAAGGGCATCGTCGGCATGGCGAAGGCATGCTGGGAAGGCGTAACGCTGCAGGTCAAGAGTGGCAGCCGCAACCTCGTAGGGCAAGTCGTGTGTCATTGGGCGTCGGAGCGTGTGACATCCGCGGACGGTCGCACCGAAAGCCGGGACGGCAGGTACCATGGTCGTGTCGCTGTTGTCGACACGCAAAACGACATGGTAGCCATGTACTGGGGTGCCCGTTGGGAGGAGGACGCGGTTTCTTGCGTGCCTCTCCACGAGCTGGAGGCACAGATCTGCGGGTGCCCCGGTGTGGTCGTCCCTGCGTTGCAAGCGCCGGATATCACCCTGGCCGAGGCTCGATTGCGCGAGATGGTTCCACCCAGCGACGTTGTGGCGGAGAACAACAACGCAGGCGCCTCCCGGCGTCGGAAGCGAGCGCTCATCCTTGCCGATGACGATGACGACGACGACGACTGCTGAAGCGCAAGCAGCGTTGTTGTCATTGAGCTGCTCATGTGCTGCTGCTGCTGCTGTGCTGCCATGCTATTGCTGCTGCATTGCTGCCGTACTGCTGCTGTGCTATTGTGCTGATGTGTTGCTGCATTGCTGCCGTGCCGCTGATGTATTGCTGTCGTGCTGCTGTGTTGATGCACTGCTGCATTGCTGCCGTGCTGCTGAGCTAGTACTGCCTATTAGTGAATTTCCTATCAATGGACTATAGTCCACTGATAGGAAATTCAGGAATCGGCATACTAAGTTGCTGCTGCGCTGACTTGTGCTCCTGCTATGCGGCCGTGTTGATGTGCTACAGTTGTGCTGCTGCTGTGCTACGGTCATGCTGCTGCTGTGTTGCTGGGCTGATGTGTTGTTGCATTGATGTAGTGGCTATTGTTCCGCTACTACAATTTGCTACTGATGCCGCTGCTGGTGCTTTTTTGCATGTCAGTGCCCGCTATGTTCACACCACTGTTGCCGCGGTTGGTATCGCGTGATTTCCACCGGTTGTGCGTTGACATGTGTTACTCATGCATTTGCCCCTATATTTGGTAGCACGCGGTTTCGCGTTAGTTAGGTGCAGACAGCTGCATGTAGACAAACATCTTGTTTAAGTCGGTCAATTAACTGTTCTTGACGCATCATGGTCCAAGTCGACCGACCTGTAGGGACCAGTAGAGCAATTGTCTAGGAGAAAGAGCGTGATCGCTGCAGAAGCCGCGTGGCAGCCGTGGCTGTACCTGTAGTACGACCTGCATATATATGGATACTGTATTTGGATACTGGGTTGTTTATCAATTCTGGTTTTAATTTATTTAGTGTACCTGGTGTTGGCATGCCAACTCAGTGCTAAACTACTTTATGCACAATGATGCAACTTGATGCTATAGTGACGTGCCACGATGTAACTTTATTAACTTCACCATTAGTCATGGGGTCAATAGGATTGCTCATTATGCCATGTTAACATGAACCATGGGTTACGTAATAGTGAAAACAGTAATCATGATGCTCCACTTGAAGTCTCCAACATGGTCATGTTTGGAATTTTATTGATCATATTCACAATATATGAAAAGAGACAACAAACGTGGAAGCATGGCACGCCGAGGCCGATAATATATGTGTGAAATATGAAAAGAGACAACATCTTTGGCAAGCATGATCATATTATGCTTGCCAAACATATTAATGATATCGACCATGTCCAGAAACCATGTTTGCCAATGGTGCATTTAGGATACATTTGAAGCCGTGCAAATGTATCCTAATCCGGTAAAACCACCCCTTGTGTGGCAACGCCAGGGAGAATTGGCTTTACTAACCCGCTGGCGAACAGGGGTTGGGACATAGTATCCCCATGGCCGATTTTGTACTATTGTTCTCAATGAGCTGACTGATCGAGAAACAGGTGGACTTCCCAGCCTGGGCAATTGCCGCTATTGTGTGTGTGTTGTTTGTTTTGCTTACAAGTGTTTCTTTTTTTTCTTGTTTGTTTTGTTTGTGCTAATTGTCTTGTTGCGTGCGCCCCAAGCCTGGACGATATAGCTATCGTCCCCTGGGAAAAAAGAGGAGTGTTACGGCCCAGACCTTTGTATGGGCGTACGTAACAATGCCTTCAATAAATAAGTCGAAAGTCATTTGTTATTCGTTTGGAACTTTCGATAGCTCGCTTTCATAGTCCGCCGGACTATAGGACTCAATTCGGGACTTATTTGGGGATTTGTCCTAAGTTCGGGACTAGCTTTGTGTGTTTATTTGGTACTTTGTGTGTTTCGGACCAGTTATTTTGGGCCTTAGTAGCCAGAAGTACGAGATCTTCTAGGGGTCGGGCCGGCCCTAGACGTCAGACAGAACCTATTGGGGCCTGACGGCCGAATTGAATCTTGACTAAAATGTCGTTGCTAGCCAGGGTAGAAGTCCGCTGGTGGAGGTTATTATTGGCCCTGAGGATAGCCGCTACAATACCGCCTCATCTGCCATTACAGTAGATGACAGCTCGCATGAGGATTACATCCCCATCTAGTGCTTAATGGTTGGGGGATGATGCAGTCGATATTTGTTTAAACGTTTGTGTAAATTTTTTTCTAATGAGTTTAGCATAGTACTCCTCCGTGGCATGCCTTTGTGCATGACACGCAAGTACTTACTTAAAATGTCGTAAGGCGGTGGTTTGATACGGAATCCTGGTCAGGGCCGTCAGAGAAGCGGATCTTACTTTACGTGCATAATGCCCCGCTGGCATTTCATTGGTACGTACTCTTCAAGCCTGCAATCAACAGTCTGAGCGCGGCCGACGAACCACTGTACGTCAGAAACGGAACCTTCGTTTCGTTTGTATTTTCGGCCGTGTGTTTTGCGCGTCAAAGTTACGCGTGGCGCTGACCACCGCCGATTTGTGAAACACGGCAGATTTGTGCAGTTGGTGCCACGTCGAGTTAACATTGCGATTTTGACCACGGAGTTCACGCCTGTGAGAAATATACGCTCATTCACGCAAACGCAAAGCTGGCCGTCGGGCGCAAGTAGGCAGGGGTGCTGCAAGTGCATGGCATGTGCACGCAAAATGGACCGAAATAATTTAGAAGGCTCCCGATCCCGTCGGGATTTTTTAACGAGTTACTCAAGAATGTAAATAACAGCCGGCTCACGCCGGTTCCGGCCATTCTTCAACAGCCCTGACAGTGTGGACGGAGCGGGCAGGGGTTGATTTTGCCGAGACGAAGTGAAAGCTGCTAGGGAGGTAGCAGGCCGGTGCCCAATAATTAAATTATAACATGCCTCCGTTGGGAGATCATGTAGCACATATTCCTTGATGGATGGGTGGGGTGGGAGGAGCCGCGTAATCGAACTAACCTAACGCTAATCTAGCTAGTCTAGAAAAGCCCAATAATAAGCTGGGTGGTTTGTTGTAGCATTGGGCATTGATGCATTTCCTGCTGCCCTGCTTCATTTCCATTTTTCAAGGCTTTCATTTCATGCTGCCCTGGAATACGACATTTCATTTGCCCACTTGACTATTATTTAAGAACATACCTCCGTACCAGCCTGGGCGATATGTCCTCACCTGGCGTGCCCCCGGCCGCGCGCGGCAGGGTCGCCACCCGTGGACTTTTCGTGATAGACTCGGCATGGACATGTGCGGCGAACTTGCGCGCGCCGGGCACCGGCGCGGCGCGACCCGGACCTATGTGACACAACTGCTTGAAGATGCAGGGCTTCTGGGACTATCCGTACTCCGCGCCCGCATGATTGACAAGGATAAATGGGCTGCCATCTGCGATAAGCACCTTCCCGAGGGGTATGCTCCTGTTTTCTCCCCACGGGCCCCGCGGCCCGTTGCTAGCCAGGGTAGAAGTCCGCAGGTGGAGGTTATTGGTCCTGAGGATCTAGCCGCTACACTACCGCCTCGTCTGCCATTTAATACAGTAGAGGACAGCTCGGATGAGGATTACATCCCCATCTAGTGCTTAACTCGTCGTCTGTCCCAACTCAGTCCTCAAAAGAGGACTGAGTTGACCTTTTTCAACCGGGTGTAGCGACTAGGTGGGGGGTCCATCCCAAATGTTTTGATGTGGATCGAGGGTGTATTTGATGTCAATTTGCTGGAAAAAATGCTGCGTTAGTGAAAACTTGACCCAAACACCTGGAAATTACTCGGACATATGACACCCTCGGCGAATTCGCATTTTTCGGGATAAGAGCGCGTGGGGAAAATTTAATCAAATCATGGTGCACGTTAGAAAAATATAGGCATGTAAACAATATAGTTCTTGAAACGTGGCAAAAAACTGGGCTAAATTTGGCCACTGCCACTGCCTGAAACAATTAAAAAACTCTCAGTCCTCAGGAGAGGAATGGGGCTTTTGCTAACTTTGCTAGCATGTAAGTGCGGTCATACTACACACCACCGTGGCCACCAACCATCCCAATCACCTCATTTCCCTTCAAGCGTAACAGGACAACACACTTGCATCATCATGCTGCAGTTGTATCATACCTTACCATGTAGTGAGAGCCTATGCATGCACGTAGGGAATGGGCTTGGATACCTACCAACAAAGGGTTATGTTATAAGTGTCAACCACCAATATAATGGGTAGGTTAAGCATCTTACCATTGTTTCTAACAACAATAGATATGGCTATAACTGTTTTGCCTTGCCATGATGTGGCCAACATAGTTGCTGGCACATGATGGCAGTGGTTTGTCACCAAGACTTTTCACTCACCCGTATAAGCTTGAAAGCACCCTTGACGCAGGCTGTGGCCACACAATCATGCAGTATGAACGTAGCAAAAGAATAACTGACATCTATGAAGGTGTTTAAACCTGCACAGCTCCTAAAACCCTGCACAACTACACTGGGTTAAGGCAAATGCCTGCTAACATCATCTGAAAAGGGGGTTTTAGAGAGGGGCAGGCAACGGTCAAGAAAGAGCATCAAGACTTGAACCTGACAACGCCTGGCAAGCTTAAACTCATGTAAGAACATCAAGAAACGAAGAGGCAACGATAATCCGACCTTACCTGGCACGGCTGGCGTTACCTTGGCCCAGGCGGTGCCCGCAAAAGTGGCACTTTGCGGCACATAGACCATGACGTGACAGAGTGGTCGAAATCATCAAATCTATACTGCCACTCAATTTATTCTAATACAATACATGTTACAATGTAGAAAGAAACCTATCAGCCATTGAAATCGCGCCGGAAAGCAAGCGCAGTCATCAATTCCGTCGACCTGCCTTATCGCAGTTTTTTCCAGCAAGAACAGTGCCGACACCGGGTAAATCGCTTCCCTGCGAGCTAAAAATTAGGATTTATCATCTATAGGACATATAAAATCTATTTCCTGAGTTTGGACAGCTAACTCGTCCGCAAACGTAAACTGCATGCATGGGCGCGAGCCGCCATGGCTAGGTCGTGCATTTCCGGAACTCGCGTTTCACGTGGAAAAGTACCCTTACCACCTGTACTTTGACCGTACATTTAGCCGCTCATACCAAATCCAAAAAAATCCCAAAAATATGTCCAAGAAAGATCTTTTCACGTAGTATTTGAATAAATTTTGAGAGAATTTTTTTGTCAAACATTCTGACCGGGGCGAATTTTGTACAGAACCTCAAAACTCGGTCCTCAGGAGAGGACTGAGAAAAACTCAGTCCTCTCCAGAGGTAGTGGGACAGACGACGAGTTAACGGTTGGGGGATGATGCAGACGATATTTGTTTAAACTTTTGTGTAATTATTTTTCTAATGAGATTAGCATAGTACTCCGTGGCATGCCTTTGCGCATGACACGCAAGTACTTACTTATACTTACTTACTTATGGACACGTGCTACACTAGACGTGACGGGCTCACCCCCGGACAGCCTCCTGGTTTGTCTGTAATATGGAGGCAGATGGTGCGCAAGGATAGATTATTTCTGGCCTGCGCTGGTTGTCTCTTTGATAGATGGCAAGTAGTGATGAAGGAGACCACCCCCAAGCCTCTGGGGGCTCCGCGTGTGACCAAGTATATGGCATTCATAGCGATTCGGGCCGCGGTGCCCACACCCCTGTAACTAGGACCTAGATAGCTTATACCATCCATTCCATCCCATGTTCCCCTCCCACTGAGGACTTATGCTCACGTGACGCAGTCACGTGTCTATTAATTAATTAAGGAGAGTATGCCAGCACATATCCCTGAGAGTCCTAGGGTCCCCCCCGTTTGCCCCGGCGGGAATATGTGCTACATGGACCTCCCCATGGATCAGTCACGTTATAATTTAATTTAATTTAGTCCTAGGGTTGGGGCATGATGCAGACGATCTTTGTCTGTACGATGTTTAACTTTTGTGTAATTATTTTATGATGAGATTACTGCATAATACTTACTCCGTGGCATGCCTATGTGCGTGACACACAGGTACTTACTTACTGACCAGCGCCTGTAACAATGTGTTCCAAGCCTATCTGTGGGCTCTGGACCATGCATGGCCGGGGCTGCTATATGCTTTTGCTATGTCGAAGCTTTATTGCACCCACAGTGGTCGCTAGACTCTCCGGGCAGCGAGCAGTTTAATTGAACCTGTGGCCTGCCTTCCAAGGCAGTGAGAGAAGGGGGTGGTCCCTGCCCCCTTCTTGCTGTGCATCAATCGGGGATGAAAGGTACCCATTCAAAAGTTGGTGCCCCGCGAGTCTCCCAACAGAGGCGCGTGAATGAATGAATACATTGCATATCATCATCACGATTCCATAATTAATCATTTGACAAGGGACGCGTGGCTCCAGTTAGAATTGTACGTTAATCTTTATTACTTGCTACTGGTTCAGGCTGAAAAGATGCTGGTAAAGGAAAAGAATGGAACCTTTCTTGTCGGTACTGCCATGTAGGACAGGGCCAAAACCAGTGCAGATTATTCACACACATCCTCCGGAACCATCTTGAAAATCGGTCCCAGCGCCATTTACGTGGACGTAAGACCTTCACGGATACGTCCCATGCAATGATATAGCTATGATAAGACGTGGACCTTGTATAACTCTGCAGGTCCATCCGGTAAATGGCTCAACTCTAATACTTGGCCAAAATGAGGCAAAACCCCTTTTTTCTCGTTACGACCAACAACAAAAACATGCAGACCTCAAACACGATGACAACAATACACAATATCATAGCCACTTGTCTCACTGATTTCTCAATGATATTAGCTTGACAGTGGCCGAACTTCTTCAGGTACATGGACTACTGCGTCACATGAGTACCATGCTCATGCAGCACGTACACAGTAACGCGATCATCAATGCGCCATGCTACGCCAATCCTAATTGTGACCTAATCGCGTTAGTTCTGTAGATGGAAATTCATCCTAGGCAATTGTTAGTGATGCCAAGAATGACTATACGAGAACCAGAGCGCTATCAGCGGCCACTACCAACGGTGGCAGTAGATCATGACAAACGGCGCAGGCAGAGCCATGCGGCAAAGGGTGCCGGTATTGCAAGCGCAAGTAGCATGCTGTCCAGTGGCAGCCATGATAGGGTAACAACTTCTGTCGCTGACTGCTGACCACTCAGCCCATGAACGGATTGTTTCGGCACAAAGGTAAGTCGGCAAGAAATGACACTGGTTGCCGAGCACAACAAAGTGGGGCACCATAGTGCATGCGCGCCCCAAACAACAACAACAAAACACTCATAAAAATACTCACACGTACAAGTCGGTCCGTGATCACATCAGCAAGCATGCATCTCAAAGCAAACGTAGGTATAAGATTGGACATGAGAAACGCCTATAGCCGCAAAAACAATTGTAGGGTCTAGTCGTCACGGTGGCCGACAAAGAACTGGTTGACCTGGCAATCCGCCGCAAAGATGCCGCTGGTGGCATAGCGTGCCGCGCTGCCGTCCGCTGGCACCTGGCCGCGTGAGGCAAACGACTGGCCCAGCACGCCGTGCGCTGCCTGGGTGCCGTTGAAGTGCTTCACGTGCAGGTTGAGGAAGTTCTTGCCCGGGCCCAGGCCTGCCTCCCAGAAGCCTGCGCGCACCACCTCCACCTCGATCACAGCCACCGCAGGGAGGGTGATGGTCGTGCGGGACTTCTTGCGCAGCACCGTCGCGCCCGACGGCAACTTGGACAGGTGCATGCGGGAGATGACCGGCTCCTGTGTTGTTGTTAGCGCGAGAACAACCGAGCCATGCACATACAACAAAAGGAAGCCTTTCAATAAAGAGGAAGTTTTATGCCTGATTGTTAGTTCATTGGCCCCTGGTAAGGCAATTAATTTACGGAGCCTAAGGATAACGAAAGGAATGCATGGGCATGCCATTATCATTGAAGGGAGAGCAACACAAAGCCTTGCAAACAAGAAGCCTGACCACAAAACGCCTATTAGCACAAAAGTGCCTATAAAGCACAAAGAGGTCAAGGTACGCACGATGACCCGTGATAGGCTACCGTTGTTTGGTGCGTCATTTGTCACGACGATGACAGCTGACCACCCCTTCATACACAGATAGCCAAATCGGTGCTACGTGCGGGCACTAATGACCAGCTACCATCTGGGACGTTGCAAGATAACAAGGCTACCAGCCACTGAGGAAGATGCAACCTGCGCAGCTGAGGGCTCGCTACACACCCCGTTGACCGCCAGGGATCCAAGGGAGAGTGCAAACGGCGTCCCTGGGGGCGATGCGGCGCCAATCAGGATGCGGTCGCTGCCGTGCATGATGGCCACCTGATCCATCCAGGTGCGCGTGTCGGGCTTGGAGGAGGAAGACGCCTCACTCGCGGCCGCGCCCGCAAAGCGCGCGTTCACCTGCAACTGCTTGTCCGTGAGGATGCAGTAGCTGCCGCCCGCGATGCCGTTGAAGTCAAACTTGTCGCCCGTGGGGGTCGTGAAGTGGGGGTCCGATGTGGCCGCCCCCGCCTGGACAATCGACGCCTGAATGTCAAGCAAGTTGCTCTGCTGTGCCACGTTCATATTCAGGGCCTCGACCAGGAAGTTGCCAAAGACAAAGGATTTCATCACATCGAGGATAGACTGGCCCTCCGCACGAGACTCCACGTAAACACGGAGAAGCAGCAAGTAGGTGGCCGCAGGGGTCTGCAGGAGGTGCCGGCGGCGAGCATCATCAAGCCCGAGCAGGCTCGACTCAATGGCACACGCCGGGATGGTCTTGAAGTACTGGAAGATCAGGTCGGTCATGAGCTCCTTGAGGTTGAGCTCCCCCGTCTTGCAGTTTGCGAGCGCCAGCGCATATGATCCCTCAACGAAGAGCTCCTTGGGGCAGGTGGCACCGACCGGCACGACCGTCACGCCGGCCACGTCCTCTAAGTCGCACACTCCGGGTAAGGTTTCTGTCAGACAATCCAAGAGTATCGTGAGGCAAATCATCCCATCGTTTCCGTTGATGAATCAATCAGCATTCGCCCGTGACATGCCCCGCACGCGCATGTACGCCCCACGAGGGTAGCGTTGTTATGGAACTCATGATTGGGGAGCTAAGGGGCGCACTAAGGTCATTGGAGATTTTTATGCGGGGATTCTACTTACCTTGAGCTTGTTCCCACCATCCATCAATACGGAAATCGGTACAGCCTGGTTGATACAAGACCTCTTGCCAAAGCTTCCAGCTCAAAGCTTAGATGTTATGGACAATGCAAGGTTTCACAAGAGAAATCACATGCAACAAGCCATCCAGAAAGCAGGACATATTCTGTTGTATCTTCCCACCTATTCTGCAGACCTAAATCCTATCGAGCGAAAATGGGCGCAAGCCAAGTCCATCAGACGCAAAAGGCGATGCAGTATCCATAAATTGTTCTCAAAAGGTGAGATATAATCAATTCACATTTCGCGCGCCGTTCATGCCGGGCGTGGTGGTGTTACCTGGCAGGCCGCACAATGCAGTGCACACAGAGGAGGACAGGCCAACGTGCAGCGCATGGGTGCGTGCAGGATTGATGGCATGCGTGTCACAGTCACGTCAGTGGGCCGTATTAATAACGTGAGCTTAAGGTCGACGGCTTTGTGAGCTGGCCACTTAGCATGCATGCCATATTATTCCATGTAGGCTGGTTGGGTTAGAAAGATGCCTGCCACCCCGTGAAGCGTTTTGGGTGGTAATTACTGCGCAAAAATGTGTGTCAGAAGGTGCCAGCACATAAAGACACTATTAGTTGACACCCATAGGTATTATCTGACCATGATGACTATATCAAAAAAGACAAAAGGTTCCAATTGACGAAGTACGGATGGGCTTCCCTGTGGAGCTCATGCAATTTGCCCGGAGGGGGGGAGGGAGGGAGGGGGGGAAAGGGGTGGAAGGTAAGGGGTGAGCAGAGATGGGGGGGCGCGGGGCGGGGGCTCTGCGGGCATGGCAAATGGGCATGCAGATGTTTGTTAAATGCATCAAAGCAGAGACGGTCCCTCGAACCCCATAGTTACCAGCAACTAGTTAAACTGTGTAATGTTACGGTGCAAGCCAACATCGTTGCAGGGATGCACAAGCAAGGCCGACATGTGCTTCACACACACAGCCAGGTACACACACAGGTATACACATCTCTCTCTCTCTCTCTCTCTCTCTCTCTCTCTCTCTCTCTCTCTCTCTCTCTCTCTCTCTCTCTCTCTCACACACACACACACACACACACACGCACGCACGCACGCACGCACGCACGCACGCACGCACGCACGCACGCACGCACGCACGCACGCACGCACGCACGCACGCACGCACGCACGCACGCACGCACGCACGCACGCACGCACGCACGCACCCACGCACGCACGCACGCACGCACGCACGCACGCACGCACGCACGCACGCACCCACGCACGCACGCACGCACGCACGCACGCACGCACGCACGCACGCACAAACTCGTGAGAAGGGTGCTGCCCTATATTTAGACAAGAGGGACTACTACTGGATGAGAGGTACTGTACATAGCTGTCCAAGAAAACAGGCTGCCATCTTTGATAAGAGGGGTGTCACGCACAAGCACGCACGCACCACAGATTCACTCAACCATGCATCCTTCAAGCGCCTCCACTGGAAGAAATCGCAGGGTGCAAACAAGCGTCAGTATCTACACCACTGATTGCATGCAGCCCGCTCACCGCTGCAGATGCCGACGTGGCCCTGGCCAGTCGCATTGCCGAGATGCAGGCACAAAGGGGCGTCAGCGGTGCAACCGGTGTCTGGCGCGGGCCCGTTGCCATCGTCGAAGCAGTCTGCGTACGAATGCCAGCAATGATGAATAGCCATGTGCATAAAGCACCGTAGCCAGCGAGCACGTCCGAGGCCACATACGTGATGCACGACATTTGTTATCTCGGGTTTTAAGGCTAGCTCATTCCTTAGCGACTTTCTTGTACCCCGGCGTTGTCTTGAGGATTTACGTAAATTGTCATGGTCGATGCACATATACATACACGAGGGGTGGAAGGCATCAATCAAGCGCGAGATATGAGCACGTTAGATGCACGGAACACATGCTTCCACATACAAAAGGATGTTTACTTACTACAAGGTATTGACAGCTTTTGCTTACAACAGGTATTTACAACAGCAAAAGAAGATGGGTTTTGAAGTGTCGGGGGCAACAGCGACATGCATTTATAGCGCAATCTGTTTTACATATAAGCACATGCACGCACGCATGGACACACCAAACCCATGTCCCGTCCGCCCACCCCGCCCCACCCCACCCCGCCCCGCCCCGCCCCGCCCCGCCCCGCCCCGCCCCGCCCCGCCCCGCCCCGCCCCACCCACGCACCCACCCACCCACCCACGCACCCACGCACCCACCCACCCACCCACCCACCCACCCACCCACCCACCCACCCACCCACCCACCCACCCACCCACCCACCCACCCACCCACCCACCCACCCACCCACCCACCCACCCACCCACCCACCCACCCACCCACCCACCCACCCACCCACCCACCCACCCACCCACCCACCCACCCACGCACGCACGCACGCACTCACGCACGCACTCACGCACGCACTCACGCACGCACTCACTCACGCACGCACGCACGCACGCACGCACGCACGCACGCACGCACGCACGCACGCACGCACGCACGCACGCACGCACGCACGCACGCACGCACGCACGCACGCACGCACGCACGCACGCACGCACGCACGCACGCACGCACGCACGCACCCACCCACCCACCCACCCACCCACCCACCCACGCACCCACGCACCCACGCACCCACGCACCCACCCACCCACGCACGCACTCACTCACGCACGCACGCACGCACGCACGCACGCACGCACGCACGCACGCACGCACGCACGCACGCACGCACGCACGCACGCACGCACGCACTCACTCACGCACTCACGCACTCACGCACTCACGCACCCACCCACCCACCCACCCACCCACCCACCCACCCACCCACCCACCCACCCACCCACCCACCCACCCACCCACCCACCCACCCACCCACCCACCCACCCACCCACCCACCCACCCACCCACCCACCCACCCACCCACCCACCCACCCACCCACCCACCCACCCACCCACCCACTCACGCACGGACGCACGCACGCACGCACGCACGCACGCACGCACGCACGCACGCACGCACGCACGCACGCACGCACCCACCCACGCACGCACGCACGCACGCACGCACGCACGCACGCACGCACGCACGCACGCACGCACGCACGCACGCACGCACGCACGCACGCACGCACGCACGCACGCACGCACGCACGCACGCACGCACGCACGCACGCACGCACGCACGCACGCACGCATTATCCGAGCTTTTGCTCACCCTATCTGCGTTATAGCGGAACTACGGAAGTCTGGGGTGAGGCCGAATAGACTTTGCCGCGTAAGACTAGGAGGAGGAGGTGCGCCGGCTGTGACCGGTAGTGGTTCGTTCTGCCTGTGTGTGGTCTACCGCCTGCGCGCGGTAGAAAGACTTAGAAAATCTGTACGAATTTGTGAAAACGAACCTTTAATAGCAGTGGCACAAGTGACGGGGGGAGGGCAGGGGCAGATCTGGCGCAGCGCCAGCGCCAGCGCCGGTACCGCTGCAATTTCGGTACCCACGCCAGCGCCAGCGCCGCGCCAGCCTGACGGCCCTTGTGGACTAGCATTTAGGAGGACGAGGCAATGGCAGCAAAGCCTCTTTTGGTCCGCAATTTGCTGGCATATGCTGCCAACGTGACTAATTCGCTATGGGGATTATTAGACGAACTAACGGCCTTGCCGCTGAGGCGGGAGGGCTGAAAATTTAATCAGCAATGTTAGCCGCGCGCAAGGAGAGCGGCGGCTCGAAATTTGGCCCTCTATCGGCCCAGATTGGAGAAGTGGGGTGCATCTAGGTCCGCGGGGCCGCGAGATGGAAAAATAACATAAAATAATGCACTACGATTTCGTAGACTGAGTGACGTATAAGATGGCGGCCTTCCTGAGGGGATGGAAGCGCAGGAAATTGAGGCGTCAATTGGCCTGCGGGGCAACCTGCCCAGTCGCCATGGATAGAAATCCTCAAGTCCGGACCGGAGTAGGGGGGGACGATACCCCCCCAACTTCGCCTTTCCAATGCACGCTCTGCATACCACGTGGGAGGGAACGAGATGCTCGACCCCGCTGGGGACCTTGCCGCCTTGCCATGAGATGTGACGGGGGTAGCGGCAGCATAGGCGGGGGACGAGCTGGCATGAGAGGGGGGCGCCCTACTAACCAACGGCGACATTGCAGCGGTATCACCGGAATTGACAACAAACCGACGTGGCGGATGTGAAACGACGTTCCGGATTTGCTGACGAAGTCGGCCAGGAAGGGAAGGTGGGGAATAGGCATAAGTCCACTTTTGTGGCAGCCACCCAAAGACCCCCTTTAGCACTTGTTAGGAGCCCTACAGTGCATGTTGGCTCTATTAAGCTGTACTTATTTGTAAAAAACTATTGTTGTCTGGTGCAACCCAAGCGTCAGTAGGTTAGCGTTAGAAGTGGATTATCCGAGCTTTTGCTCACCCTATCTGCGTTATAGCGGAACTACGGAAGTCTGGGGTGCGGCCGAATAGACTTTGCCGCGTAAGACTAGGAGGAGGAGGTGCGCCGGCTGTGACCGGTAGTGGTTCGCTCCGCCTGTGTGCGGTCTACCGCCCGCGCGCGGTAGAAAGACTTAGAAAATCTGTACGAATTTGTGAAAACGAACCTTTAATAGCAGTGGCACAAGTGACGGGGGGAGGGCAGGGGCAGATCTGGCGCAGCGCCAGCGCCAGCGCCGGTACCGCTGCAATTTCGGTACCCACGCCAGCGCCAGCGCTGCGCCAGCCTGACGGCCCTTGTGGACTAGCATTTAGGAGGACGAGGCAATGGCAGCAAAGCCTCTTTTGGCCGCACTCACGCACTCACGCACTCACGCACGCACGCACGCACGCACGCACGCACGCACGCACGCACGCACGCACGCACGCACGCACGCACGCACGCACGCACGCACGCACGCACGCACGCACGCACGCACGCACGCACGCACGCACGCACGCACGCACTCACGCACGCACTCACGCACGCACTCACGCACTCACGCACGCACTCACGCACTCCCGCACTCCCGCACTCCCGCACTCCCGCACTCCCGCACTCCCGCACTCCCGCACTCCCGCACTCCCGCACTCCCGCACTCCCGCACTCCCGCACTCCCGCACTCCCGCACTCCCGCACTCCCGCACTCCCGCACTCCCTCCCTCCCTCCCTCCCTCCCTCCCTCCCTCCCTCCCTCCCTCCCTCCCTCCCTCCCTCCTCCCTCCCTCCCTCCCTCCCTCCCTCCCTCCCTCCCTCCCTCCCTCCCTCCCTCCTCCCTCCCTCCCTCCCTCCCTCCCTCCCTCCCTCCCGCCCTCCTCCCGCCCTCCCTCCCGCCCTCCCTCCCTCCCTCCCTCCCTCCCTCCCTCCCTCCCTCCCCTCCCGCCCTTCCTCCCGCCCTCCCTCCCGCCCTCCTCCCGCCTCCTCCCTCCCTCCCTCCCTCCCTCCCTCCCTCCCTCCCTCCCTCCCTCCCTCCCTCCCTCCCTCCCTCCCTCCCTCCCTCCCTCCCTCCCTCCTCCCTCCCTCCCTCCCTCCCTCCCTCCCTCCCTCCCTCCCTCCCTCCTTCCCTCACTCACTCACCCACCCACTCACTCACTCACCCACTCACTCACTCACCCCCTCACCCACTCACCCCTCACCCACTCACTCACCCACCCACCCACCCACCCACCCACCCACCCACCCACCCACCCACCCACCCACCCACCCACCACCCACCCACCCACCCACCCACCCACCCACCCACCCACCCACCCACCCACCCACCCACCCACCCACCCACCCACCCACCCACCCACCCACCCACCACCCACCCACCCACCCACTCACTCACTCACTCACTCACTCACTCACTCACTCACTCACTCACTCACTCACTCACTCACTCACTCACTCACTCACTCACTCACTCACTCACCCATTCACTCACTCACCCACTCACCCACTCACTCACCCACTCACCCACCCACTCACCCACTCACTCACCCACTCACTCACCCCTCACCCACCCACCCACCCACTCACCCACCCACCCACCCACCCACCCACCCACCCACCCACCCACCCACCCACCCACCCACCCACCACCCACCCACCCACCCACCCACCCACCACCCACCCACCCACCCACCCACCCACCCACCACCACCCACCCACCCACACCCACCCACCCACCCACCCACCCACCCACCCACCCACCCACCCACCCACCCACCCACCCACCCACCCACCCACCCACCCAATCACCCACCCATAATTAAGCACACACGCAGCCACTTACTTCCACAGAAGAGCCCAAAGCCGGCGTCGCCATCGTTCAAGTCTTGCGTGGGGGGTGTCTCTACACTCCACGGAGCAACCACGTCCCCACAGTACGGCATGGTTTCGGTGCACCCAAAGTCCATGTCCGTGCCTGTCTGGTTGTCCAGGCACACTGCACGCATCGCGCCGAACAGAAAAGTCGCGGCATGGCAGCGGCCGCGTTGCCGCAACACCCCCGCATACGAGAGAAGCACGCAAGGAAGGCTGGTTAGTCGCACCATCCCATGATGCAAGTCACCATATATGCACCATCCGTGCGCATACGGCAGTAAGGGCACCATGCATCCATGGGCATCATAGAGCCACAAACCGTGCAGGGACGGACGGGGCATGCATGGACACTCAGCAAGGGCCGAGATTACACTCTCTCTGTGCTTTCTTAGCTATCCAAGCACACGGATTGACGAGCCAACGAAGGTCATCGCGCTATCCCCAAACCTGCTGTTGCCTGCACCAAGCCATTTACCGGCAAGGCTGCTGCAACTTTTATTAATTTAGCTCTCTCTATAGTATAGCCCCCTCTTTGCGCATTTACCCCACCGGCCCTACCCCCCAAACTGTGTTTGCTGCTTCTTGGCCCCCAACTGCCCGCCGCATGCCCAACCCAACAGTGCACAGCTGGCAACCAGATATTTGTTTTTTTCGTGGAGCACAAACTGTTCACATCGGTGTCTTCCCCTGATTGATACACAACAAGAAAAGTGCAGGTGATCCACAGAAAGCCAATCCAGCCAAAGATCCGGCAGGCAGGAGCACGGTCCGTATATACCTGTGCACACCTCCAGGACGCCCGCGTCACTGTTGGGGTCAATCCCCATGCCCTCCTCAAAAGAGCCGTCGTTCGAGCTATTCGTGAAGCAGATGGGGGCGTCCGACGGCACCCCAAAAGGGCCCACTTGCTGGGCCGTGGCACAGCCGTAGTCGGTGGCCCCACCGGCCGCGCTGTCCATGCAGACTGCTCCGCACATCATCAACCATGCACCCGCCCGTAATTTTCGGCCGCATGTGTTAGCATGGCATTATACGGGGGTCAGCCGGCCCTCACACTCGCAAGGAGGGACAGACAGCCAACTTGGTATTAAAGCACCGTTAATAGAAATAGCAATACCACACTGTCATCAATAACTTGTACAATTAATAGCAATAGCAACGCTCGCATGTGCGCGGCACTATTGATAGAGCACACGCTCGCAACAAGCCAGCACGGGGACAAGAAGCAGTACTAAAAAGCGAATGACCCTGGGTGTTCAATTAGGGATGCCAGGCCCTAGCATCATTTGGATCCTGACATAGTCTCAAAGGGGGTACTGGCCCACAGTCATGACAGGAGATGCAAGGGAGCTGGCACCGCATAGCCCATGCCGAGGTGGTAGCGCGCACCATGCTTGATGATGGTGATGATGATGGTGATGATGGTGGTGGTGGTGGTGGTGGTGGTGGTGGTGGTGGTGGTGGTGGTGGTGGTGGTGGTGGTGGTGGTGGTGGTGGTGGTGGTGGTGGTGGTGGTGGTGGTGGTGGTGGTGGTGGTGGTGGTGGTGGTGGTGGTGGTGATGATGATGATGACGACGAGGATGATGATGATGATGGTGGTGGTGGTGGTGGTGGTGGTGGTGGTGGTGGTGGTGGTGGTGGTGGTGGTGGTGGTGGTGGTGGTGGTGGTGGTGGTGGTGGTGGTGGTGGTGGTGGTGGTGGTGGTGGTGGTGGTGGTGGTGGTGGTGGTGGTGGTGGTGGTGGTGGTGGTGGTGGTGGTGATGATGATGACGACGACGAGGATGATGATGATGATGGTGGTGGTGGTGGTGGTGGTGGTGGTGGTGGTGGTGGTGGTGGTGGTGGTGGTGGTGGTGGTGGTGGTGGTGGTGGTGGTGGTGGTGGTGGTGGTGGTGGTGGTGGTGGTGGTGGTGGTGGTGGTGGTGGTGGTGGTGGTGGTGGTGGTGGTGGTGGTGGTGGTGGTGGTGGTGGTGGTGGTGGTGGTGGTGGTGGTGGTGGTGGTGGTGGTGGTGGTGGTGGTGGTGGTGGTGGTGATGATGATGATGATGATGACGATGAGGATGACGATAAAAATGACGATGACGATGAGGATGACGATGACGATAATGGTGGCGGTGATGGTGGTGGTGGTGGGAATGGCTACAACGGCGATGGGGACAATTTGTGCTGTTCCAAAAAGATTCAATATTATCACAATATGGGATAAAAGAATGCCGCTGTGCCTGCGTCCTACGCTGCGGGACCTGTGGGAACCCAGGGCTGATGGTTAGACTGGAGTTTGACGAGATTTCTTTACACCGTTTGCGGTTTTACTACTCGGTTCTATTTGGAGGGGGGGGAGGGTGTTTGTTGTTGCCGAGGTTGCAGGAATCGTGTACCATTGGTTAAAATCCAGCCTATTGGAGAACCGCTTGGTAAAGGGCCAGCTGGCTGGTTTATCCGTTCTTTGATATACCTGAACCCGCTCTTTGACATAGACGGAAGCCGAAAAAAATTTGACCTGAACAGTCCTTTAATATGATGACGCCTGTAGGTAATTTTAGAACAGTGCTAGTGACGCCGCGAAACGGCATCAGGTCGTACATGTAGTTCAGGTTTGATAATGTTGTTATTCAGTCCTGATTTTCCTGAAGTTGTGACATTAGTTGGGATTAGCATTCTAGGTGCAGGAGTTGCCAGCCTGCATGTGTGGCTGTCTCAAGCGGGTTAGGCAGGCAATACAGTAAGCCGCAACAATTGTTCTTTCCCACCCTCCTGCCCTGGAGTTCTTGCGTCTGCATGCAGCGCTGAAAGCACCTCAAGGCCACTGTAACTGCCGCATTCGTGGCAGGGCTCCACTTATTGCTTCAACAAAAATCTGGTCTTCTTGGGAGCCAAGTGGCATTAGAATGACATTTCTTTCAAGCGCCTGGATAACACTGTCACAATCTTCACGTCAACATCATTTTCACACATATACAGTTAGAAAACTAAAAACTGATAAATGCATTCTTCAATTTGTAAACATTCTTTGAACTAATGCTATATTGCGGCCAATCAACTCATTGAAGGAGCAGATTTGCAAATTTACGTACCAGGGCATGCTGCATCTGGGTTATCATAGCTGATCCTCGTGCCTGTGAGTTCGTACTCCTCTGGTGCGGTGGAAGTGTTGAAGTAGCCACACAATCCATAATTGTCCGCGGCATATCTGCACGTCACAGCAGTTCATACAGTTGGGTGTGACAGGGCCGTTACGTCAAGTTGCCCAGTCTGGTCCAGCCCAAGGCATTAAAAGACACTGTTCCCACATTACACGGCCGACGAAAGTCATCATTGCAGATATTTTGGTACAGCGGCCACGATCAATTAATTAATCGCGGCGCAGCGTGACACCCACCCTCGCATCCCATGCCAATAAACAAGGCGCGGCCAGGACAAATCGAATGTCCATGCAGAACTTCCATATGACACGGATTACAACATGCAGATGTGACTACATAGCACAGCACATGCACGCTAATTTACTGAATGTCCATCCTGGAAGCAAGTACGGATACGTGCAGAGAAGGCACAGGGACCCGTGCAGCCACGCAGTAAGAGCCATCCTGTTGTTGCAATTGTTGGGTATGGTGCACAGGCGTTTGACCATGCCAATGAGCCACCCTTTAACGATCGAGCTAGCTGCCAACGGTCGTTGGGTGTCGGAGCACTAAAACAGGAAGAACATTTCCATTCATAATTTTGAGTACCTTACGTATGTAACAGCGACCGTTCATGAAGGCACCTACCGATCACGAAGGCAATATCGACCATCAGAGAATGTCTATAGCTTTGGAAGGAAAACCAGAAACTAGCTAATCGACCTGCCAACCCGGCCATGTGCAAAGGTGGCCTCATAGGGGATGTACTTGGGTTTGAGTACCCCATGGTTATGCCCCTAAATCACTTAAGGCCACGCGAGAGGCATCTATGTACATTCTCCCAAACCCACCTCCACAAGTCATCGATCTCTGCAGGCGGCACCACGCGTTCAATGTGGAGAGGGAGAGAGAGGGAGGGCGGGAGGGCGGGCGGGCGGGCGGGCGGGCGGGCGGGCGGGCGGGCGGGCGGGAGGGAGGGAGGGAGGGAGGAGGGAGGGAGGGAGGGAGGGAGGGAGGGAGGGAGGGAGGGAGGGAGGGAGGGAGGGAGGGAGGGAGGGAGGGAGGGAGGGAGGGAGGGAGGCAGGGAGGGAGGGAGGGAGGGAGGGCGGGAGGGCGGGAGGGAGGGAGGGAGGGCGGGCGGGCGGGCGGGCGGGCGGGCGGGCGGGCGGGAGGGAGGGAGGGAGGGAGGGAGGGAGGGAGGGAGGGAGGGAGGGAGGGAGGGAGGGAGGGAGGGAGGGAGGGAGGGAGGGAGGGAGGGAGGGAGGGAGGGAGGGAGGGAGGGAGGGAGGGAGGGAGGGAGGGAGGGAGGGAGGGAGGGAGGAGGGGGAGGGCGGGCGGGCGGGCGCGGGCGGGCGGGCGGGCGGGCGGCGGGCGGGCGGGCGGCGCGGCGGGCGGGCGGCGGGCGGGCGGGGGCGGGCGGGCGGCGGGCGGGCGGGCGGGCGGGCGGCGGGCGGGCGGGCGGGCGGGCGGCGGGCGGGCGGCGGCGGGCGGGCGGGCGGCGGGCGGGCGGGCGGGCGGGCGGGCGGGCGGGCGGCGCGGCGGCGGGCGGGCGGCGGGCGGGCGGAGGGAGGAGGGAGGGAGGGGGAGGGAGGGAGGGAGGGAGGGAGGGAGGGAGGGAGGGAGGGAGGGAGAGGGAGGGAGGGAGGGAGGGAGGGAGGGAGGGAGGGAGGGAGGGAGGGAGGGAGGGAGGGAGGGAGGGAGGAGGAGGGAGGGAGGGAGGGAGGGAGGGAGGAGGGAGGGAGGGAGGGAGGGAGGGAGGGAGGGAGGGAGGAGGGAGGGAGGGAGGGAGGGGGAGGGAGGGAGGGAGGGAGGGAGGGAGGGAGGGAGGAGGGAGGGGGAGGGAGGGAGGAGGGAGGGAGGGAGGGAGGGAGGGAGGGAGGGAGGGAGGGAGGGAGGGAGGGAGGGAGGGAGGGAGGGAGGGAGGGAGGGAGGGAGGGAGGGAGGGAGGGAGGGAGGGAGGGAGGAGAGGAGGGAGGGAGGGAGGGAGGGAGGGAGGGAGGAGGGAGGGAGGGAGGGAGGGAGGAGGGAGGGAGGGAGGGAGGAGAGGAGGGAGGGAGGGAGGGAGGGAGGGAGGGAGGGAGGGAGGGAGGGAGGGAGGGAGGGAGGGAGGAGGGAGGGAGGGAGGGAGGGAGGGAGGGAGGGAGGGAGGGAGGAGGGAGGGAGGGAGGGAGGGAGGGAGGGAGGGAGGGAGGGAGGGAGGGAGGGAGGGAGGGAGGGAGGGAGGGAGGAGGGAGGGAGGGAGGAGGAGGGAGGGAGGGAGGGAGGGAGGGGGAGGGAGGGAGGGAGGGAGGGAGGGAGGGAGGAGGGAGGGAGGGAGGGAGGGAGGGAGGAGGGAGGGAGGGAGGGAGGGAGGGAGGGAGGGAGGGAGGGAGGGAGGGAGGAGGGAGGGAGGGAGGGAGGGAGGGAGGGAGGGAGGGAGGGAGGGAGAGGGAGGGAGGGAGGGAGGGAGGGAGGGAGGGAGGGAGGGAGGGAGGGAGGGAGGGAGAGGGTGTGTGTGTGTGGTGGGGGGGGGGGGGCAGTGCTCTGGTGAAGCATCCGCCACATGTTTGCCAACGCAAATGGTTTTATCACACCCACAGTTATGCCAGGTGCCCTTTGGGTCGCAGAGATAGAGTACAGTCATTACCGCGTTGAGTTGCGTTTCTTAAGGTTGCGTTACCGCGTTAAGTTGCGACGCCGAAGTTTGGGCGGCGACCGCAACTTAAGCATCGGTGCCATCGCAACTTAACCGGTAATGACTCAATTTATAGGTGTCAGGCCATTTTTTGCCGCGCAGGAGGCCACTTTTTGCCTAGTCCGGACCCGCTATGTGGCTTTTTACTGAGGCGGCAAAATACGCAAGCTCCCCTGGCGCGAAAAAGGAAGCCCCCGCCTGAAAAGCGCGAATCTGCGCGAATGCAACCTTGCGATTCCAATTACTGATTTGCACGGACTGCGGTACATCAGTAGCATGCAGGGCGCGGCACATGCAGGGGACGGCACATATGTTGTCTCAGTCATTCTGACAGGCACTCACGCACTCTGTGGCGGCCGGCTGGCTGCACCCGGCGGGGCTCGGGCACTTGTACAGTATTGCGGTAGCGGCCGGCCCACCTTTCTCACAAAATCATGAAAAGATTCCTGGTATGGAAAAACAGGAAAATGGACTGTGGGTGGCTTTGATCATGCTGCAGCTGGATCGGGCTTGACGAGAGCTGTTGAATGCCGTATAGAAGTCCGTGAGAGGAGGGGGTGGGATGCTAGCCTAATTCTACCATTAAGTTGCGTTACCGCTTTAAGTTGCGACGCCGAATTTTTGGCATCGATCGCAACTTAACGCGGTAATGACTGTATGCTATTGCCTGCCCCCCCCGGCAGTGACAAGCTTGAGTGCCCTCTCTTTTCCCGTTGCGTACTAAGGGTCGACGACAGTGACGCAATCACAAGATTTACAATGTACTGATATTTAAGAGACAGGGGCGAAAGGGACTGTGTAGAGCCTCTCAATGGGTCAGTTACGCAGTCTGTACTAAGTTCGATTTCCTGGGCTAGCGATGTCCTGGGCTGATATATTGACTTACCCATGGTACAAACACAAATAGAGAGATTCCATAGTTAGTACCTGCTGCCGTCAATCAACCCACAGCATGAATGGCCAAAACTTGAGAGAAAAAAGAGACAAAGGGTTTCCATGCACTCCATGTGTAGCTAGTGTAGCTTTGATTTGCAATAAACATATCATATTAGTATTAAGTTTATAACGTGATGGCGCATGAACTTATCGGTTCGATGTCACTTCGCGGCGGCAACTTACAACCCTTCGATATCATCTCCTCCCTCCATGATGAAGCTGGGGATGGTGCCCCACAGCCGGTTATGTTCCAGATTTCTGACCAGGACGCGTCAGGGCAAAGATACAAACAGCAGGAGTGGCGTTGCATGATTACAAGTGACCAAAGAATGCACAGATGGGCTGTCCCACGAAGCACAGAGCAGAATTTGTCAGACTGGTAGGATATTGGCTCCCTCAAAGAGCACGCGGTATCACACGACGCTTCCAATTCAAAGACATGTTCAAAAATAAATCCCAGAATGAATGAATGAATTGTTGCTTGACACTTGCTATTTGCTCACTTCATGCTTGCGTTGCGTGGGCTCAAAGGGGGCCGACAGTGCCCCCTATAGTGTAGCTAGAGCTACCCTCCACCACACCATGTACCGGTGCTTGTGCTCCGTGTTGGCAAATACAGGCCCATACTGGCCGCAATAAGACGGCAAAATGAATATTCTACGGCACGGCATAGTATAATTTATACACCGGTACTACGTGACTCGGGACTTTGGACTACAGCCTTTTTCGCATAGGTATCGGCATCGGTGCCTAGGTTCTGACTGAGGTACTTGACGCGGCACAATGACTTCCCATTAGAGATTCTGGTTGGATTCGACGCTAACAATTCTTTCCAGCAAGCTCGGGCCTTATTTATTAGCAAAAGGATCTCTGAAATGCACTATATGTCAGCTTAATAATGCCAGCTATGCATGCTAGTGACCCGCATACATGTAATAACCCGCATACATGTAATAACAATTTGTTTACGAGGTGCCAAATAAAAGACGCGGGCGGGATTACATAGTCGAAAAAGAACGAACAGGATGCTACCTTAATGAAAACAATCATGACGAAGTACAGCGTAGGTTTTGCGGGAGATGGTTTTTAGTCCCTGCCGTTTATGGCGGACAATAGTGATGGACAAAGGGACTGCCCTCTGCAAAACATCCCGTCACCTTTACCTGAATTTATTTGACGCATTTCGTGTGCCAAGTGTTTGGCACCGGTAAATTATGCTTGCGAGTAGTTTGGCTGCCTTAGGCTGTCTGAATGTCAGCACTAGGTTTCTGGCCGGCGCCGCCTTTGCCCAATTGTTGTACCAGTCAACCTGCCAAGAGGCGTACCACCACACTGTGATCCGTACAGTAACTGGCCGCAGGTGTCGTATGTGACGAAATTTTGTTGCCCCGTGGCAGTCCGAACTTTAGATACGTGATGATGTTTCGAGCTGTGCAAATTGGCCAAATAATGCTGCCATTGAGCGGACAGGACTGATCTTCCTGTGCCGCCCCCTGCAACACAACTTTGTGTCGTGCAGCCAACATTTGGGTCACGGGCCGACATTTGCATGGCCGATGGTAATTTAGGTAGTCACTCCAAGTAGCCTAGCCTAGCCGCCATGACTATGGCTAAAGCTTTTGTTGATTTCTCACGTTAAGTAAAAGTATATAAGCAAGCACTACAAGGTTGGATTAGCTCGATTGGGGAGCTTTCCTCCAATACGCTTATGCAGTACACGAAATACGAGACAAATAGCACAGCCAGTGACCAGAAAATGATTTGCATTGCTGCGGTGGTGCCTGATGCCCCTAATCGATGGGGCGCTACCGTAGCGCTGAAATTATAGCTGACTGACGATGCACGCATGGCCTTCTTCCATCCAGCCAGATGCTAACCATCAAAATCTCGATGCGAGGTACGCCGGACTGCCATGTGCCAAGAAAATCAACTGTGCATGCTGTGCCGGCGCGGCATTGGCATATCTTATCAGAGAACTTACATGTTGGTCAGGGAAGCCATCGAAGACCAGGAGCTTGGAATAGTGCCGGAGACTGCAGTATAGTAAAATTCACTGCAAGTTGATGCACAAAATGACAATATCTAGCATGGCGTGATCAATAATACATTATCAGCGACAAGAAATGGTCGCAGATAACGGACCAATTATAATCTAAGTGGCAGGATAAGGTCGATCGACATCTTGATAAAATCAATAAATTTTTTCACAAAATACAAAAACCAATACAAAGATCAATACAGCAACTGTGTATGCAGCTGCATGAGCCCACTAGAACACTGTCAGTACACTTTGGATATTAAGGCAGCTGTTTGGCAGCTGCATGGGGCAAGAGGACCGAGAGGAAGTGGTGAGGGTGCGTTTGATTGACAGAAGATGAGCCGCACCCTAACCGTGCAAATGGCAAGTGCTTGCCCAGCATGATAAAGGGCGCACTCCAAACAACAACCGCTGTCAGGTGGCTGGTGCAGCCACGCAGCTACCATGCTTCCCAGCAGCCGCAAATACACTCAATTGCACACTCCCCCCATCCCCCTCCCACACCCCCACGCCCCCCAAACCCCACCCCCACCCACGAGCAACCCCCCACAAATGTACCCCCCACCCCCCATCCCACACACAAACCCACAAACCTGCACACCAGCGGCACCAGCGGCACCTGCCCACCTGCTTACATGCACAAACATGCCCGCACGGGGCCGCACATAGACACCCACACCTACATAGTATGTATGTAAATATCACCCCTACTAGTGGGATTTGTAATACACAAGCCACCAAGCCAGCACAATCAGCCTGCCACCCTTGAGGAGGCTAT